>JXSR01S024808.1:0-24778 GCA_000969725.1 Ophiothrix spiculata
GTATGTGCTACACAGGATTTTCATAAGGGCTTGAGAAGAAATGATTTTGTCTAGCGGATCTTCATGCACCTAACTTAATTGTATGAGGTCGAATGCATGATTATGCCCGTCATTGCAAGCTAATGAAAGTATTAAAGTGCAGTATTGTATTTATTGGTAGAATTGAGACGTCAAGTTGAAAAACACTGAATGAAATATTTTGCCATGAGAGCTCACATAAGCGGAACTTTGGAATTAGCTTATGGTATCAGAACTGCAAAAAAAAAAGTGTTTGGACGCCAAGGTAAAACGGCTGAGTTAACATTCAGCTGAACCTATACTAAGACTCCAAGGTATCATCAAGGAGAAGCAACATGCGAACCAAAACAGAAATGTTGGTAAAGATAACATACTTCCGCTGCGAATTATCACTTGATTTTTACGACCTCTCACGGTGTCCAAATTGCCCTGGAGCTTCAAACGCTCACTTCTAGAAAAGTAGAAATGGATTTTCTTTCAAGACACTTTTTATTTCTGATAATTTGAAATATCACGGGTTTTTTTAATTTTGAAAATAATAGTATGAACAAAAATGAATACTCACTCAATATCTGCAACATATGACCACAATATTTGTTTGACCCAAATAGTCAGAAAGATTCATTATGCAACAAAACTTACTTAAAACTTTTGCAATTTAAATTGTCCAAATATTAAAATATTGTATACAAAACAAAACTTGTTCAGCATAGTATGTGTCTCCTTTTTTCATGGTAGTGCCTATAAGTTTATCTACATTTATGCAAGGAACCTTCATGATTTAAACCCGAAGTATTCATTTTAAAGATTTTCTTATTTCAAAAATCACTGGAGCGTTTTTATGTTTGATTAGGCTGAATGTAATGAGGCCAGGGTCAATTGCATAAACAAACAAGGTCATTTAAAACGCGATATAGGAAAACTGTAGCGAATTGTCATAATAGTACTCCGCCGCTTAAATGTCTTGAATGGTATTAAAGAATTAGAGCTCTAGTATTTGTGTATACAAATATGAGATGAGAGTTGTATTTTCTTTGCTTCCAACAATATCTGCTTGCACAAAATCAATGGAATACATTCGAAACTATATGTTACAGCGGATTAGACTTGCAAATAGGTCGAGTAAATTGTCCGATGGTATTATATAACAGGCGGGGTGAATTAAAGGTCAGTGCATTTCAGACAATCGTTTTGATTGGACAACGTTGAGGAGGTATATATTTTGTTATCTGAAAATTTGCTTTAAGTGTCAACTTTGAATTTCATAGTTTTATTACTTGGTAATTATTGGGAAACTAGTGTTACTTTAAGACGAAATACTGGCATGCTATGCTTTGTTTAACCAATTTTAAACCATTAAACACCAAAGAAAAATTGCTTCTGAAGGCAGTCACATTCGTGATCACATTTGCAAACCAAGTCACAATTGATTGCGTCTTATTGACATGGGTATTCTAGTTATGAGTTAATATAACGTTCGTTACGGTTGCTTGCACTAGAGTGTAAAGTCCACATTTGTATTTAATAACGTTGCACGAGTGAATTGTGTAATGCATATGGGATTTAGTGCATTTCGGCTTCATACATCTGCGATGAAAAACAATTCTTTCCTTGATCGGAAGCCAGTGAAGCGAGGTCAGTAGGTCTGCCGAAATCGCTGGACTATGAACGCACCATTAGGGGTCAATTTTAGTGTATTACGACTTTTAGGGGTATGATTTTGAATATTTTACGCCATTAATGTGCTGTACATCATGTACGACATTTAGGTTCCAATTTTTATGGAACGCATTTCTGTTAAAATAAGTGATCAGAAGATTTGATCTTCTTATCATCGCGCATATTTGATCGAACGGAATATAGTGATCACCAAATTTCAACGGATTATTCGAAAATTTGTTTCGGTTAAATGTTACCGACTATTTTTTATCGAAAAAATATATGGAATAATTTAACTGAAAATATATAGTTCGTGTTGTTTGTGTCTTACAAAATTTTGCTCCGAAAACTTTAAAGGTTCCCAATGTGCTAGGAACATGAAACTTGGCAATTATGTAGAGTTTTTTATGCTCTGCAATCTACACTGTTATACTGTTGGGCAATTTTTTAGCGTTGGTTAAACTATGAACAACCCAATTTTTGGGTAAATAATATTAACCAACTGTTGGTGAAATTTTACCCAATATTTGGGTAATTAGCTAAAACTTTTACCCAACAGTTAGGTAATTAGTACGCAACGTTGGTAATTATTTACCCAGAAGTTGGGTTGTTCATAGTTGATAAAAATAGTCGGTAACATTTAACCGAAACAAAAATTGAACCAACGTTGGGTAAATTATTTGCCCAACGTTCTAACAGTGTAATGGAGCCAAAAGTTCAATTTTCCTTTTAGTTTTTTTGATATTCTAAATTTTGTATCCACTGTCCAGCAAGAAAATAGGTTGCAGGACTTCAGTCCTTGAATAAATCTATAAACATAAGAAATGCCAAAACAACCCATATAGTATTTAACTTTTGGAGCAAAGTTTTCATAAATGCATTTACCCAATTTTTTGATATTTGACCTTTGCTCATTTGCATATGGAGACCGAGAAATTGTTAATTCATTTGTATTATGAAACCTTGGTTCATGCTGAATACATTGATGTATAACATGCCCATATTTATATATAAACTAGTATTTATATGTGCAAAAAGAAAATGGGACCCCAAAATGAGGGCACTTCCCCCCTTAAATCGCACTTTTTTATCGCTCTTTTAATTGAAGTTTTAAATCGCACTTTTTCATCACACTTTTCAATCGAACTTTTTCATCGCACTTTTAAATCGAACTTTAAATCGCACTTTTTCATCCACTATTTCTTTCATCGGCGCACTTTTATATCAGACTTTTCCATCGAACTTTTCAATCATGCAGACTTTGAATTCGCACTTCCCATCGGTCTTGTAAATCGCACTTTTCATCGGCCTTTTAAGGATGATAGAGGATCTTAAATCTATCTCATGGATTTTCTGCATTGCCGCACCGCAAACGGATCGGATAAAAGGAATCACTCTCGTTGAAACCCATTATATCGATTCAAAACACACCGCATGTGAAACGCATGCAGCAGACGGTCAAAATTGAATCTCAGCTTCAACTTTATCCTATTCAATCATATGCTTTAAATTATAGGGGAAAGTGGGTTAATGCCGGACAGTGGGTAATCCCGGACAAAGCGATTGCAGCTAACCCTAAGGTGTTACTCACGTGTACCACTACCGGCGCTATAAGCCTCGTCTTTTTTTCGAAAATTACAAAAAACAGGTAAATGTCATTTTGGACTTTTTATCTAACATGTGATTTACTAGATGGGTGAAAAATATGTAATAAAGGTCAGATGTGAAGTATACATAGAAACTATATTTGGTACTTGATTGTTAGCTTGAGGTATGAATTGGGGTATCTTATCAGTGGGTTAGTAGAACAAACAAGGGCAAAGTAACTCATATCCTTGAGGGGTAATCCCGGACAATTGTGTCCGGGATTACCCCATTCAATATAAACACATTATTTTTTTAACAATTTATTTGATAGTTCTTAGCATTATTAACGAGCACTGCACTATTGGTGGGCAAAACCTGCAAAACAAAAGAAATTTATTAAGATACTCAATATTGAGTTAAATTCCATGATGTTACAGAATCTTGATGGATATAGTGTCCTTCAATCTAATAATACATCAACCGTCTAATCTACAATTAAAATGCAGTTTTTTAAACATCTGTTGCAATCTGACATCGCTATTTGGTGAAAAACAAGTCTTATAATAATGTCCGGCATTACCCCCTCCCCAGATCGTAGGGTAATCCGATCCCGGACGCCGCCATTTTTTGTTTTTGTCTGTAAGTCCAAAACTGTGGATTCGAAGATGCTATTAACATGTTGCTGGTTACTATGTTACTTGTTCTTAACAGTGATAATGATTGTTCTCTATAACATGATTAGTATTGTACTTATGAGGTCTGATAAAAAGGTGTCCGGGGTTACCCCACTTTCCCCTACAACTATACTAGTACCCTCAGTTACAGTGCAAAACGCAGCGCAACCGCGCCGCAAACGGATAAAAGGAATCTTAGCTTTAGAGTTGTTTTCAAAGTCAGGTGACGTTTCGGGTATCAAAAGCAGCCATTAAGTTGAAGAAATAGGGTACTTTTTCAAACCCTATATTGTTTAAACGGTAACGGTAAATTCTCGATTTAGGTTGTGAATGGGGGGAAAGGGTAGGCCTATATTTAGGGGTTTTGAAAAACTGTGGTCACGCCGCATGGCCTGCAACGTAGGCCTAATGTATGCCTACGCCCCGATATGTAGCCTACAACATTCGGATATGGTTCATGATATAGATCATCCCCACTTGAAAGAAGATGAAGATGAAGAAAGCTGAAGAAGAGCTTGTACCTTGTAGCCTTGTAGAAGAATACCCCGTAGCCCTCCTCAGGGAAGGGTTGACACAGGGCTGATGAGAGCGGTCGATGACTAATTATTTGGTCTGGATGTGGATGGCTACTTGCAGTTTATATGGTCCGTCAACGCAGCTTTAAATGGGTCGGGTCTACTAATGTCCACTATTGATTGGGGGAGGGAATTCCAAGCAATTGTTGATGGGAAATATGAGTCTGCAAACTGGCTTGTTGAAATGAAGTTTGAGTTGCATTGGTATTGCTGGTTGTGTGTCCGTCTTAGTCGTTCGCACTTCTTGGCGACGTAATTGTCAAAGTCCAGTCCTAATTCACCATGGTAAATTTTATGGAATGCGCTCACACATTGGATTTCTCTTCGTTTCTCCAATGTGGTCCAATTTAATTTTTGGAGCATGTCATCAACACTTGAATATCAGTCGTAGTCCCTCAAGACGAAGCGTGCAGCTCTCCTTTGCACCATCTCAATGAGATTCCAATTTTCTTTGGTCACTGGGTTCCAAGCAATCATACTCGAGGTGCGGTCTGACCAAGGTTTGATACAGCTTCCCTTTCACTGTCTTGGAGCAGTCATAAAAGTTCCTCCTGATGAAGTTGAGTACTTTCGTCGCTTTCTCTGTAGCATGCTTGACTTGCTTGTCCCATTTGAGGTTATTTTCGATGTACACTCCTAAGTATTGGTGATTTGATACTTCTTTTAGTTGTTCCCCCATCATGGTGTAATTCATTACTCCAGGATCCCTTCTCCTTGTCATTCTCATGACATTGCATTTAGAAGCATTAAATTTCATGCCCCATTTATCAGTGCCCAATTCACAAGGCTATCCAGGTCATTTTGTAGGGACTTCTCATCGTTGTTGTCGACAATGGTTTTGTAAATGATACAGTCATCAGCGAACAATCTAGCTGTAGCCTTCACCGAGTCTGTAATGTCATTGATAAACAAAATGAATAGATGTGGTCCCAGGACTGTGCCTTGCGGGATGCCGCTGAGGACTGGCATCCAGTTGGAAGTCTTCCCGTTGACAACGGTACGTTGGAAGCGGTTTGTGAGAAATGATCTGATCCAATTTAGTGTTTTGTTTCTAATCCCATAATAATTTAACTTCTGAGCTGAGGGAAGGCTGGGAAATAATAAAGCGAATCATTAATGAAAATAGGATTATAAAGGGGAAAATAAGTAAACATGAAAGAGAAAGGGCCGTGTGCAGCCGCAATTCCCTCCTTTTTTTTGTATTCATGCATTTGTTGTGCTCTGCACAAATCTCACGATTTGCGCAAATCACTACGGTATTATAGCAGGCCCGTCGCCGGCGAGCCTTTTCGGGTGCGGATTTTACGAACTGAATACGAACTGAATTATTTGCTTGCATCATTTATGCTGTATTTTTTAGCACCGGCAACACAAATACAAAATTGCATCAGAAAAGTAAGTCAACTAGACTTTTTGTGAACTGGATCGGTGAGCTCGTCCCTATTACACAATTTTTCATTAGGGTCAGTTTATATTTACTTTGCTAAATTTATTACATTCAAGTTTGTGCATGACTTATTGCAACTTAGGCTATATTCAAGATCAATTAATTAATGCAATGAGCCTTCAAACATACAGATTCTATGCGTCTTTAGCCTCATTTGAGCTTCGATCCGTCCAATTGTACTGTATCTAAGGTTACTGGGTACTAGCATAAGGAAAAAAATCGTCAAAAATTATTTTGCAACTGTACGGTCGTTCACACGTGTTACGTGATGCACTTGTACTGCACCGATAGGTGACCCAGCTGAAAAATTGGCATGGCAGAAGACACTATTGTCGATAGTGAAAAATCTAATCAGCAAGATAATCATACTAAAGGATCTAAAGATTCTAATGGATGTTCTAAATCAGCCGCCAAGGCAAATAAGTTGGACATAACTGGTAAGTGGTTGTTTTTGGTAGAAACATTTTTGTGAGCAAACCAATCAATGCATTTGAATGTACAGGCACACGTCATGTTCATGATGATTGATCATCACCGTACCAGGACAGGTATACACTGTTCATGCAGTTTGTAGTTGAGCAGTGTTAAGTAGGAACATTTAGGGAATCAACTAGTGATGCTTGCCCCACTGTGTTCTTTTTTTAATTTTATGTTTTTCTTACGATGCCCACACAGCAGTGGGGCTTGAGTGTTTCAAAAGTGAGAGCACGACGGCAGTACGACACTCACCACGTCCACGGTCGAGAATTGTGACCGCTCTGTAGCCTTCGGCTTCTGCTTAGCATTAGATTAGCCTCAACACAGACCTATTCCGATGTACTACATCTACATAGGCCTGAGAGAATCGAGGTGAACATTTGGCAAGATTTTCTAAGACTAAGTTCAAAGTCATACTGTCATGCTCATGTCGTCATGATTTCAAGAAATTGGAAAAAGACAAAACAATTTGACCATCAAATAGGGAGGAGAAAACGTTCCTTGACAAGAATGAGGTACTCGATCATGATCAATAATTTATACTTTAAATAGATCAACCAAAAACGGGGAAAAATCACTATCTGCAAAAGCAGAAAGAATCGTATTCTACAACGTGGACCGTGGTAAACAGAAACATTTACCACAGGCCAGCATTAGATACTTCGCAACACTCCAATACCTCTAAGGCTCTATCCTGGGTTTCCACCCGGAAGTCAATCTTTACCGAAATTTTAGCCCAAACATAGTTTTGCCTATAAAACTAATAAGCCGTGACGTCATTAGCTCCTCCAACTCATATATACTTAAAAGCGGGCAATTTGAATTGTTGTTTAAGATGGGTGGTAGTCAGCGGCGTAGCTAGGGGGGGGGGGCAAGTTGCCCCGGGCGCCACCTCTAGGGGGGCGCCAAATCGTCACTACATAAAAAATAATTGGACCAACATTTCTGAAATTAGCCAATTTTTGCCTAAATTTTTTTGCGCGTTCCACGCGCCCTTACAATTTCAGTATTTTTTTAGCTGAAATAAGCAAATATTATTGCCAAAAACTCAAAAAAATTTTGCACGTTTCACGCGCTGACATTTTTTTAGACAAGTTATAGCAGGAAATACCCGTTTTCGCCAAAAAAGAGGAGTTTTTCAAAGCTTTTGGCATTTTTTTTTTTGGGGGGCGGGGGGCGCCAGTTTTTTGCCCTCCCTCATTGGCAATATCTACATTGGAGACAATTCATTCCTTCTTCTTCTGCACGTTACTCATCGGAAACAGTGAGTGTAATACAATGTAACAGGCCTATAACTGTTCCATATATTGGCATGCATCTCTGATGTACGCTGAAAGAACTACCTAAAATCTCATGATATAAAAGCTGGTGCCTGAATTGAAGTGCATGAAACAATTTTTTTAGGCCTAACTTTGATGCACTTCAATTCAGCATGAATTCAGGCACCAGCTTTGAGCCATTGCATTGTGGCCCTCCTCTGAATCTTCTCCAGAATATTAATGTCTTATTCTTAGTACAGGATTACATGATTGCAACATTATAATTTCCTGCTCTGTTTTTTTTTTTTTTTAACCCCAAAATGACCTGACAAAAAAAAAACCATTTCAAAGACCGTATGCAAAATTTACCTGACCCCACCGTTCAAAATAACCAGGTGCACGCATGCACTCATGCATGTACATGTAGATATTTTTGTGCGCTTAAACATTTTCTATACTACATGCACACGGTGCATGTAACTTGTAAGCTTAAACCTGAAATGTAACAACTTGTTTCTCGTAAAAGGTCCGAATTAAAAAGATGCCTTGCACTAGTAAAGTAAAGTGAAAAGTTTAATCATTTATACCAAAATAAAATCAGTCAAATTGGCATCAAATCACGTTGAACTCTATTGTAAAAGACATCGCCAAATGGGAATTCACACAGTGCCGAATGTCACTATTGCTCAATTTTTATCGATAAAGTTTTATTGATACCAATTATGAAAAAACGTCACTGTAACTCACATGTTCTGAACAGGCGAATCAGCGGCGACATGGGGTATTAGAAATGCGTCATTTGTCATACCCCCTCTAGGAAAAATAAATGTTAACAAATCCCCGCTTTTAGCTGAAAAGTTTTGATCAGACTGATTTGTTTTCGTAAATAAATAGCTATAAATATGGCACCGCCAAAGCACAAACCCTTACGTTACTACAAGTGCATCGAATAAAGGAAGGAGATTTTTGATGAGCTGGAGCAGGCTGAGGGGAAAAAAATCAGAGGTCAGGAGGATAAAGATAAGGAAAAGGATGACTTCAGGTGAAATTCCTCAAAACATTGGTGCATTTAACTTTTGTTTGGTGCAGGTAGAAATTGCAATCTACATACACCAGTGCGTGCATTGTCTCACTCATTATTTCGGACGCTGCCTGACCCCGAATAAAATTTATATCTGACCCGGACAACCCTGGAAATATTTTTCCTGGACTTGACCAAAGCCAAAACGTGCCCTAATAAATAACTGACCTGTTTTCTTTTGTATCGGGTTTGGGAATTTGGGGGTTTCTGGTTACCATACGGGACCTAACTTCCAATTACTCATTTATGAGGGGCATTAGGCCATAGACCTTGATTAGGCCATGATTTTGACCACAGACTTGATAAAGATCAGATTTAGACTGTCTAATGGTCACTAGTGCACATTGCAGTCTGACTGATCAATACCTGTGTCAATATAGACTTTTCAGTAATCCATGAAACAAATTTGATATTAGCTGATGACTTAACACTAAACTGGTTTAATTAATTGGAACACATGGTTGGACCTTCATAGTTTGATCAAATATTAATGGCTGGACTTTTGAACTTTATCTTTAAATGTTGAGGTCCATTTTGTGTTATCAATTTATCAACTTGACATATTTGTTGAAAAACGGTGATAAACTTGTAATCTTTATAAATTTGAACAGTGGTACTGTACTTTGTCATTTAGCGCAATACTGTGTCGATGTTAATTATGTTGACCATAATAGTGACCAATCCTGTGTCCAAACACTTATCACCAGTTGTGTTCACAAGGAGGGTTACGTGTACAGTTTTGTAAAACAGGTCTGGTGTGCAACATATCTGCTGAACTATAAGGTCTTCAGTGATGAAACTTGATGATATGAAGATGTTTTGGATCAGCTTGCACACTGTAAACCATTTGGAAATGAGTTGAAGGTTAAGCACTCGGGTTAGGTCATTTGAGGTCAAGTCAAAAATAAAAATGGGAAGGTGGAGCTCAAAAATTAAAATAACCCTGACTTGAGAGATGATCCATTTTCTTGCCCAATCCCAGCTTCATTGCAATTTGATATTATTACGATATCAACTGGATCACACTGTACTATAATTTGAGTTCTGATTCCGAATTAAAAAGATGCCTTGCACTAGTAAAGTTAAACACTCTATCCATGTTCCAATGCTCATAAAAAAATGCAATGTACTAGTTTTCAGACAGGGCATTGCCCTTGAATATTCAGCACATAGATTTTTAGAGAGAACTATAAAAGTTACAACTTTTTTCAATAAAAAAGGGGGAAATATTGTCTCATCTCACCAAGCTTTTAGCCAGGATTTGAAAGTAGGTCGTCCAAATTCGCGGCCGGGCGAACAGGCCGGCTTCAATCAAAACATCGTGACGTGAGCAGCATTAATATTCATACTTGACAAAGAAGTCGAGGATTACGTTCGCGCTAGTTTGTAAACAAAATGGCGACTCACTGGGGAACGAACGAAGAAAAAACGAGATATAAAACCCATTTTAAGTTCATAAAGTACAATAAATTGGTCAGATTTTGTGATGATGATGATTATTGAAGATAAATTCTAACATTCAACATCGAATTTCATATGGTAAAATGTATTTTTGGACGCCTTATTGGACGGCCTATGCATTTTACAGGGCGTCTTTTATCGTGACAGGCCGTCCAAAAGACGGCATGACGGCTCTCTGGCTAAAAGCTTGCATCTCACGTTAAATTTTATTTTGTGTATAAGAATAAGATGATTGAAATGCTACTGTATAGGCCTATAAATTTAATTTCAGATTTTTGAAAATACAATCAGCCAAACTATTCTTTTCGTTGAGTCGTCTTTTCTTTCAGAAGCCATTAAGGGAGGGGGGGGGTACTCTGAATGTATGAAGGGACAAGAATGTGCAACTTATATTTAAGTGCAATAAATAAATAAATTGAATGAATAAATAAAACAATTCAAGTAAGTAATAAAATAATAAGTTAATAATAAATTTAGTAAATAAATAGACAATAGGTCTAATAAAAGAAAATAAATATATAAATAATTTAAGTAAAATAACAAACGTACATGTAAAGTTAAATAACATTTATAATTAAGTTAAGCCTTGAATAAAATAGGAATTAATTAAAATAATAAACCTAACTAAACTAAACTAAAATGAAAGTAAGTACTGTAAGAATAAAATAAAAACCTGCTTACTGCATTGGAGACGTGAGACTGACAATCAGTTTTTAGCTAATCAAGGTCAAAGTAAATTAAATAAAAGGAGAATTCATCTGATCTCATCACAAACTTGTTATTAAACAGAAATAATAGATTATAAAATCCTAATGCGCTTGTCAAGTTGTTTCCCCGGCCCCAGGTACCCAGACAAAGCGGAGAATTGTTTGAATGATTTTGTGAGGGATTTGTGCCGTGTAGATATCCCTGCCGGCAGGGTACACAGAGATGGCTTGATGATTTGATCGGGCCAGGAATTGAGTTAACGGGGCTGTCTCGTTGTGTTGGGCCGGGACTTGGTCGTGGATTCAGCACTTGAAAATGCCTTGCCCTGTGAGGAAGTCAGCAGATAATGGCAGAGAATTTGTCAGCTAAACTTATTAATTAACTCTTAGAGCGCCTATGGCAAAAATTTAGTGATTTATTTGATAGCTGCTTTTTGTTAAATTTGAATGTTTCCCTGAATGACACATTTTTCCGGAAGATTTACTATTTGTGTATGATCTACTTGCAGAAGTTTTTTCAAGAAAACAAATAAAAGTTTGAAAAATATGGATGTTTTTGTGATTGGTTATCATGCATTTAAACTTGACATTTCAAAAATGTTGCTATAAGGCAGCTATTAATTTGCACCATTTGGCGCTTAAAGGGTTGAGTTCCCTGCTAGTGTACCTTTGGGCTGGAGTAACAACTGACCAATGTATAATTTTACAAAAGCATGGGAAATTGGTGGAAATACAACTAATTGGCACTAAGCAGTCCAACTGAGTTCATTTCAATCAACTCAAATTAAATACTAGTACCGGTACCTAGATCTGTCTGGAGTTCACGATCTAAAGATCTGATGCTGTTACTGCGTCGTCTGCATATTTCTTTCACTTTGCTTACATTTTCTCATGATTTATTTAATGATTTGTTATGTCCAGACCTTTTTTTGTTCAGCACAATCTCTTTTAAACGGATAGTATCGACACCGTTAGTCCATATATTTGCACTAAACTGCCATGCAGTCTTGAAGCTATGTGCCAAATGCAGTTTGCTGACCTTTTCTGTACAGGGCCCTTTAATGAGTGCATCCACGTGCTGGCCTGTTACCTACAATTAAATTACCACTCACTGCACAAACACAGTGCAATGGTATTAGCCAGAGTATTAGCTGAATGGTGGAATAGCACACTGTATGTCACATGTAACTTTATGAGATAGTTCATGACAATACAAGACAGATTTATCGAGAATACATTCTGATTTTGACTGAATCTTTAAAATCACAAAAATAATCAGAAGATCAGTTTGATATAAGTTTATATCAGCTGTGATTGAAAGACATATCAAATTCTATGGCGATTGGATGCAAATAATCAAGAAATAATTCAAGTTTAATATATAGGGCTATATAAAGCATTAATTTTGAGATTGGACTCAATTTTGTGTTCCCCAATATAGAGCCACACATGCATGAATTCCATTCATGGTGATAGAGGCTTTAAAAAAAAATTTTATACCAAAATATTGACATTTTTATCTCATACAATATAGCTACATCTCGCACAAAAAGAAACGCACTGTTTAGATCGACAGTATGTCTAATCTGATGATTCTGAACATTTTCGAAATATAGCTGCATCTTTGGTCGTTCATAAAACACCTTACTTGTGAAAATGTGTGCAGAAATGGCTGAGATAGAACGCTCGAATCCCGGTGGGGGGGGGGGGTACTCAACTTTGGTCTGGATTGGGTTATGCGGCTGGTACCGTGGAACCCATACCCATCTTTAAGGTAGCTTGAACGGCTATTTACACATGTCAGAAATTTAGCTATAAAGTGAATAGTTTTGGGGAATGTGAACTAAAACCTAGTTCCAATTAAAGAAAACCCTTCAATGGTAACATTTAATAAGTTTTATAATATTCGGCCAATTTCTTATGTTTTTTTTTTATTTGTTGAAAATTCCCTATAAATCAAGAGTTTTTGAATTTTCATGTCAAGAGGGAATGTGCTATGACATTCAAATTTTAGGGGCTGGTGAAGGATCACAAAAGCTAAATTCTCTCGTGGGCTTTTTGCCATAAAGTGTTTAATTATCAAGAAAATTGATTTTTTAGCTCCTAAATTTAGGCATATTTTCAAACACCTATAAAATTTTCTAGAAACACTTTAATTTTAAAAGCCAACAAGAGATTGTTGCAAATTTGATAAGCTTTCATTTGACACCTTGTTTGTTAAAATTGAAGCATGGGAAGTATGAATGAAAATTCTGAGAAATCTGGCTATTCAGTGTTTCTAGAAATTAAGGCAATAAAATTCGGGAAGTAGAAACATTAGAAGTCTCTCGTACACATAAACGATGAAAGAAATTTCTTTAATCAAAATTTATGACAATCTGTGATCAGTTTGCAATGCAAGGAAAAGAAAATTAGTTTCATTTATGAACCACTGCCAGAGAAAAAAAATCTTTTGTAAATAGTATTTTTTTCAGAAATTTGACAAATTTTGTGAAATTTTCATGGTGGCCAAATATGCCATGTACAAAGTCTATGGGAAATTGGAAAATAAAAAATAGCGTAACTCGAAAACGCTTTGACGGAAAAAATCTAAATTTGGAATGCAAGTTTTTTTCATCATTCTCCACATTCTGTGAAATTTTGAACAAATTCTGTGCAGGACACCGTAGCCGTTAAAGCTACCTTAAGGGTAATTTTTGAGAAAAAGTGCACCCATGTTTAGGGATTTTGCTCCAAAAATAGGCTGATTTTTCAAAATTTTCTGGGCTTGCGATGCGCATCCAGAAAATTTTCACCTTTTTGGGACCATTTCAGCATATTTTCTTGAAAATGTGACCCATGTTTAGGGATTTTGGTGCTAAAAAAGGGACCCATGTTTAGGGATTGTTTGTGAAAAAGCGACCCATTCCAGCGGCACATCCCCGTATACCCTAATATGTGAGTATCCAATTATGCTGGACCCCCGAACAATTGTTATACTTTACAATGATTTTAGTGGTTGCTATAAAGTTATACTGCATTCCCATTACATCCAGCTAATAGTGATCAATATTGCGACTGTCATATCATGCGTGATCATGGTCATTATAACGAGTCAACTTCCATAACATTGCATCGTAATAACTGTACGATGACCATTGAAATCATCGTAAAGTACAACAATTGTTCGGGAGAGCCCAGCTTCTTTCGAGCATTTATCTCAGCCATTTTCGCACAAATTTTCATGTGAGGTGTTTTATGAAAGAGAAAAGATGCAGTTCATTTACCATGTGTCTGGTATATGCCCAGGGGGTACTCAAATCTGGTTTGGTAGGGGTATGCTGCTAGAAAATGTGAAGTAGCACCCATGTACAATGTATGTATACCAATTATCAAGAAAAAGGCACCCATCCATATACCAAATGTACAAATTTTGAGTCAAATTTATACAAAAAATTGAAATTTTCTGCAAAAATTTGTTTAAACGCTAATTTGGCACAAATTTAGGCCTACTTTTTGTTTTTGACTGCTAAAATTTTGAAAAAACAGACCCATCAAAATAATTTTGCAAAGAAAAAGGACCCATTGACATACCAGATAGTCTGATTTTGCTACCCAAGTTTGCAGAAGTACCCCTCCCAGGTGTATGGTGCTGTATAGATTCACCGTGCTGTGCCAGTTCCATCCAGGATGTCATACATCTATCAAAGTGAGGCATTGCACCTGCTAACTGCTTGCATTATAAGATGGGGAATGGGTTTATGCATTGTAGTGCACGAAATCTACTACAAGGTTCAATCTACATGTAGTTTTTTATAACATTTTGGATCTCAAGTGCTTTAACTGAGCTCCTTCCATTGAGGCCTAATTGTATTGATTACATTAATCTTGATTCATTTTGGTAACATTTTGCCACTTAGAGGGTAATTTCAAGAGTCCGTTTGGATTCTATAGAGTTACAAGAATCTCCCATCTCTCAACTGGTATGCAACATTATTTGTTCAAGTCTGCATGCAGTGAGTGAGACTCAAACTAGTGCCAAGATTCTAGCACTGTCTTGAATTCCAAGCTAAATCCAAGTTTTCAGGAAATTTCCTGATTTTCAGGACATTTTACTTAAAATATATATAGGCCTATACAAATAATTTGCCCCGTACAAAAGAATTGGAAAGTACCTTTTATCAGGGAATTTAAATCATTTTCAGGAAATTTTGACCACAGTGACATGCTCCTGTACAATATATTGTGTGTCCATACACTTAAAATTCATATAGTTCCTGTGCATAATTTTTCCATAAAATTGACCATTAAAACCATAGTAGAATTCTGAATCACAAAACAACGACTGAAATTGATATGTACAGCAATGAGTATCTTATAAACTTGTACGGCTACCATTCAACGTGGTATACATGTACCGTGTACTCAAGCTTTTTACTTGGATTTGTTTGTTTACAAGGTCCGCTGATTAAGTTCAAGGTTTTTATTTACTTTTTGATAAATATGCAACAATCAATTTTCTGTAGTAATAGTTATAAATGTGAATGTGAATGAAAAAGCCTCCTAATTGTACAGGTTGAGTCTCTAAACTATATAGTGTTTTACCATAAATGTGAGTGATTTATATTGCACCGTGCCTCCCTGACTTTGTATATCTTGTCCTTGCTGAGCACTATATATTGAACCTAGCTTGTTCCACCTGTAAATAGCATCATCTAGCCCTGATTTCATTGCCTTGTCCTACACCCAATGTCAGATATTGTCTTTTGACAACTTTACTGAATATTATTATAGATGTAGATTCCAAAAGCCTCTATCCACAGCTGTTTAATCGCCCTAGCAGTGTGCCTAGGCTCGTTGCTGGGTCCATCGAGGGGGTGGGGGGGGGGGGGGGGGGGGGGGGGGGGGGGGGGGGGGGGGGGGGGTGTACTAGTTCTAAGCATCATCCTCTAGTTCCATGAAACCTTAATCGGCTTACATATTGCAGCCATAATAAATGGTATTTATTTTTCACCTCGTTTACTTTAGGCTTTCACCAAGGAAACCCAACTTGGTACTACACCAAGTAAGCTAAAGGAAGCTTATCTTCAACAAGGCTTGTAAGATGTTTTTCTAAATTCAGTTTTGAATGCAGGAGGAAGACCGGAGTACCCGGAGAAAAACCTGCGGAAGCGAGCATGTACTGAATACCAAATGCACATAAAGCGCCATGCACAGGAGTCTAACCCAGGACTTCATTTGTACAAGGCGAGCGAACTACCGCTGCGCCAACCCGCTCCCCCTGAATGTATTAATTTCTAAAAGCAGATGAATTTTATATTTTCATTCAACATAATATATTGTTCAACAACATTAACCCATGGTTGGATAAATTTGAGATTGAAATGAAAATCTCCATTGTGGGCTTCATCTTGGGAGAATTTTTGCAGTAAAGATTTGATGGCTATCCTGGCGTAACAATTACACAATGCTTGATCAATAGACCTGCAAGTTAGACTTCAATTTTCAGTTCAGTAACTTGTCTGTGATGCACCATTAGATTTCCAGATGGGGAGCAGGAAGTTTAAAAAAAAAATCCCCCTCCATAGGCAGAAGGGGAAAAAAAATCAACCCTGAACACCTGACCATGGAACAGGGGAAAAAACAATAATTTCTATAAAGAAAAAAATCGCCCCTTGAACGGGGCGCGAAAAAAAAAATTCAACCCCAAACCGTATTTCCTGCTCCCCCCTGGAAATCTAATGGTGTGCCCCTTAAAAGTATGAAAACAGAATCTGAAGTGTGTGTACTTGTATTTGGGGCAAAAGAAGATATATCAGGACCTGGAGCCCCTATCATGCTTTGCTTCCAATGGGATTTTTGTACAGGATGTTACGAGAGGAATTGGTGATGAAACATCTGAAATGCAAAATTGGAATGAGGTCTGCTATTTGTGTTGTTTCGTCACTAATTCCCTCATTACACACTACCCGTTTAAAAATCCAATTGGAAGCAAGGCATATTGGGAAGGTCCTGCTATCTTCTTTAGTTGTGGAACTTATAGGAAGCACATGAAAGAATTAATCTTATTCAAATTTCATTTTTATTTTGAAGGTAATAAAACCACACCTAATGGTGACATTCACCAAACCAAACTGAACATGGTAAACGATAACGATTTAGATGTGAAGAAACCAACATGTAATGGAACCTTAAGCACAGACGCCATTACGCAGAATGGCTTGCCGCCTAGCGCCACCAATGGTGAAATAACGGATCATATAATTCCAAATGGACACACTAGTGATATGGATGACGGGGAAATATCACCTGCAGATGGAGATGCCGTTGAAGACGATGAGACAAAACACAATGACAATGCAATTAAAGAGGAGAAGGATGTGGCTAATAAAGACGGGAGCGATGGCAATAAGGGACTTGTTAAAGACAATAATAAAGTGGATGATGTTATCGTGATTCAGGACACTGTGTTCACAATCAAAATTCATCCGCCTGGGACCGAGGTCTTTGATCTGCAGGTAGGTCATCTTACATGATAATCCAATGAGGAAGTTCGAGCTAACTTTCGGGAGCTGATTTTTGAAGCTGAGATTAGGGGCCGCTTCAAAACTCAACCTGTGGTTGACCGACGGTTCAACTAGAATAAATAATATAGCCAACCGCCAAGAACCGGCAGACAACTGCTGGTCCAGTTTTGAAGCGGCCCCTTAGATGATTAATTAAAATATGGTTTACTTTGTGAAATTACTAGTAAGCAAAATACTCATTGGTTAGCTCGGTGGATGACTACAAGTACATTCCTCATGTTGTTCATCAGAGGTATAATTCTGTCATCCAATACCTCTGGATTAGTATTTTGCATTATATACCTCGTATATAGATTCCTGTCCTCTGATTGGTTAAAAGGGCGGGCTTGCATTTAACTAGGCCCGGGGCATATTTTTTCACTAGGCCCGCTCAATACATTTTGCGCACAATACGGCGCGTCAGCATTGAAAGGAGAAACATATATATCGTAAATCATTTTTGGTTCTTTTAACCAACCACATGACAAAAATCCTATATATTTGGTATATAAAACGAATATTGACTGCTTTTTGTTCGGGGCATGGTTTAAATTATTTCCCCTTGGTGATCTCAAAACCATGAAAATTATGGTTTTGAGATCACCTCGGGAAAATAATTTAAACCATGCCCCTCAAAGCAGTCAATATTTGTACACTATTTCCCCTCAAACTATAATAACAGAGGTTTTCAAAACTTAATAATTAAAAATATATAAATAAAATAACAAGTATGATTCCAACAACTCACACATGTATTTCCTCCCTAAATCTGAACCCCAATTCTTTTCATGCTATTTTATGGAGTAATCTTTTACAAGTGTCGACACCTTGAGAGAGATTTTAATGTTAATGCAGGAACGTTTGGTTATTTTTTCAGTTTTTACGATAAAAAAATCGACTCTCAGAAACCTATAACTGGCAAGTTTTTTTTAAAGTGTCTGTAAAAGCAGGTATTCCCTTGAAACTTTCCAGGCATTCATCAATCAAGTTGATATAAATAGGAGTGGGCTATAGAGGGTCATATTTAGGTCATAGTTTCAGAACATGCTCATCACACCTTGATTTGATGAGTTGATGGGTACCGACACCAAATCTGAAAAAAAAAATGAAAAAAGTGCGAATTTCGGACTGCTTTGGGCGAAAATTCGAAAAATCCAAGATGGCCGCCAGCACTCTTAAAAATCCAATGTTTTTATCATTTTCTTGCACTTTTAATGTTTTTTCCTGCCATAAAGAACTTCAGTTTATAAAAGCAATGTCCAGAAATCTATTGATGAAGGTTTTGTAAAATTTGGATTTTTCGTTTTCGCGAAACGGACAATTTTGCTCAAAATTTTGCATGAGGGCGCTTTCCATCGTTACTCGCAAGTTGTCACTCGCTACTTCTTTAAAAGCATTCAAAATTGTAAACAATCATTATATTGATGCACCCAAGAAATATGAATGTTCTACTGCAAATAGTTTGGTTGCAGTGTCAATTTTTGTGTTAAAAAACAGTCTCATTCAAAATACATGGTAAAAAAGTTCGTTGACCCATACAGTATTTCAATTAGACTTAGAAACGGCATTTGAGAAACACAAAAACGAGTACTGTATGAAAACCGTTTGAGCTAGAATGTTCAAATTTCCTGTGTGTGTCAAAAGTAATTATTTACTTTCATTGTAGGGGCTCAAAAACATCCAATATTTGAAAACGACTGAGTTTTAATGAAAAGCCCCTCGCACTCAATTTTGACCAAAAATGGCTGTTTCTCAGAAACGAAAAGTGCACATTTAACAAAACCTTGAAAAATGGATTCCTTGTGATCCTTTACACCATTAAACATGTTCTATGAAGTAAAATAGTTAAAATTGAGATATAAAATGACAAAATACTGGATTTTTTGCTAAAATTGCGATAAATTTTATTTTGTCGCAATTTTGGCCAAAGCAGTCCGAAATTTTTGATTTTGATTTTTTTGTTTGTTGATTTTTGGTCAGTAGCCATCAACTCATCAAACTAAGGTGTGATGAGCATGTTCTGAAACTATGACCCTCTATAGCCTACCCCTAATATAAATATCAAATTGATAAAAAACTGCCTGGCTCATCTCCTTCTACCTCAGGCCACAAACTTATTGAACACCCCTTGTATATTCCAACTACATTGTATGACATAGGGAATGACATGGTTAACACGCCTCAACTTTCCAGGTGATGGATTTGAAAAAAAGGATATAGTCATAGAGTCAACACAAAAAGCTTATATCTTGATCTTCTAGGGCCGTAATCATAAAACTCCCTTACACTAAGCGCAACTTTTACACTTAAGTGAAAGTGTCACACTTAACACAAAGTGTTTCACTTACACTTAAGGGATTTCCTTAACTTTGAAGCTCAATTTCTGTTTTATTGCAGTACATCATTTTCGTTCTTTTTCACTGTAATTTTAAATGCAAAAATTGTGACTAATTTTTAAAAAATATTTCCCAGGATTAAACTGACTCTCTAAGTCACACTGGATGTGTTTTTTTTTTTTTTTGGTATGAAAAAGAAAATCTTGTGAAATATGCTATAGAATACCCATGTGACTTAAGGGCAACTCTTAAGGGTGCTCCAAGGTCCCCTTAAAAGTTGCCCTTAAAATCATAAGAGTTAAAGGATTCCCTTAAATATTTGTTCATAAAAATGAAACTCTTAACTTAAAATTCAGCAGATTTATTAGGGAAACTCTTAAAAAAGTTGCACTTAAGTGTGCTTTATGAATACGGCCCCTGGAACTTAAAGTCCACATTCTTTGCTCGCTTGTACCCTTCATTTACTATGCAACTGGATGTAATCAAAGCCAATTTTGTCCTGCATATTTGTCCAAATATGGCAAAATCAGACAAAGTCCAGTACAAGTTCTAGTACACCTCTTGATTGACCTGATGGGAAGTTCTTGATTTCCTGGAGGGCACTCATTCAAATATTTACATTGTAGCACTAGATGCAATGGTAGGAATTAAAAGTGTGAGCTAGTGTTGGTTGAGTTTTTCCACAACGTTTATGAATCTCTTGGAAATAATAATAATAATAATATGCCGCTTTTATAAAGCGCTTCTAAATTTGGTCCAAATTCTCTAAGCGCAGCTGCCTATTAAATTACGTTGCCGTCAGGAAATCGTCACAATCAGTTCGCTTCAAAGCAGTGTAACTCAGCAATTGGGCAACCGCAATCTGCACTTAGATTGTAATATTCCCCATAACAACTCCCCAATATCGCTCAGGTCGACGAAGCAATTGAGATTAAATGTCTTGCCCAAGGACATAATCCGTTGGCCGTAGCAGGGCTCAAACTTGCGACCTACTGATTCAGAGTCCTGCACTTTTCCACTAGCTAGACCACATGAGCTCTCAGCAAATTTATCAGGAAATGTATTCTTGTTGATGGTACTTGTACTTTCAAGATTAGATTTTTGATGGCATTTGACAAAAAAGTTTATCACGACTTACTGCTGTGTAACATTTACAGTCCTGCTGTGCTGCTTTGTAAATTGCATCTCTGTCGCTGGTTTCATTTCACACAATTATTGTAGTTTTCAATTTTTTGTAGCTTTGCAGTTCTTTGTCACTTGTCGCTTTATGTTGAAAGTTGAATTCGTTTCATTTTGAAATAAATTGACTTCTACTTGGAAAATCTTGCTTTGCAACCAAATTTTGTCAATTTGGATTATCTCATCGCCACGTATCTTTGCTGCTACGACAATTGGAAGTTAAACTTAAAGTTTCTTCAAAAAATATATGTCATGCAGTGACAAAGCTACAATATGAGTATGAAAGCAGTAAGCCTCATTCTCTAGGTAGTTCAGGGTAAAAGGCTAGGTATTTTCATCTTCGATGGATTCAAAAATATTATGTTTTTAGCATAAACAAAGGCCTATAGGGGGGGGGCAGTCATATTTGAAATGGATACGGGGGCAAGGCTTGCGCTCCGACAGGTTGGGGCATGCGGTAAGAGCACAGGCTCAAAAAATGAGGGGTCATTGGGTGAGAACATGATTTTTGGCATCCGGTGAGAGAACAATACAAAACCACAAATGTATGAGGTCTTATTGGTCTAAAAATGAGGGGTCATTGGGTGAGAGCACAATTTTTTTCATTTGGTGAGTGAAATTTGGCATTCGGTGAGAGAAAAATATATGGGGTCTTGGGTGAGAGCACTCATGCGATTATAAAAAATGAGGGGTCTTTGGGTGACAGCGATGCTGAAAATGGGTGTCTTTAGACCCTTACATATGCGGCGCCTCCAGAATAGGACTGCACCCCGGGCCTATAATCAAAAGTCATGGTTTAATATGTCCAATGCCATTTTAAAAGTACCAGGTGAAAAATTCAGAGTGCCTGACTGTCCTTCAATGCCCAGTGTTGAACTTGCTCTTCCTCTTCAAAACTTTGTGGAAAATACCATGTGCAACCCATTGTAGAAGTCAGTGACCTCATAGGTTGCTTGCTTGCTTGAGGTCAAAAGGCAAAGTCATTCATAACTTCTTTTGATTCCATTCATGTCTTTTGTTCCATTCCAGCTGCTTACTAAAACCTGATTTCCTGTCTGGTACTGATAAAAATCAAAGGAACAGGGTTAAATAGTAAGACATTTTCTGGATAACATAAAAAATGGAAGAATGGTCTCACTCCATAGTTTTGCTACAATATTTTTACTATCTCCTCAGAAGCCCCCCTTCCCCATTAGAACCCAGGACCTACCTCTTTCTGATTCAACTTTTACTATCAAGCCAACAGGCTGTTTCTGTGATTTTGTATTTAGACTGTCACTAATGCGGCTATCAAATGCATCCTCTGCCCCCACTATCCGGGCATAGCGGGGACTTGAACGGGGCCGTAATATTGAAATTTGTTACGGCCCCGGGTACAGCCCAGCAAGGCGGGGGACATTTTTCTGTTACGGCCCCGGTCAGTCCACGCTCCTTGACCCCGGGCACGTGGCATGAGTACTGAAGTATGCCAAGCCAAACTGTTGTGACTATGGATTCTACTTTGCTCTGACAAAATATTTGTGTTTGTATGACTTACATTTTGCTCAATTTATAATATTTGGTCAGATGATTGTTCACAAATCAAAATTAACAAGCCCGCTTGAATAAACTTAACTTGAAGTAAAGTTCTGACAATGTCTGAGACATAGCACACCCATGTCACGGCATGTGTCACAGGTTTAAGAATTGGTTGTTACAAATATTGATAAAAATTGTTTAAGTTTAGTCCAGTTTACATAGTTTATATCAGTATGATGTTGATCCCCAGCCAGATTTAGTTCCTGTCCTTAAAAACAACATGAATATAATTACTATATAGTCCCGGGGTAGTTTTCCTGGCCCATTTTAGTGGCAAAACGTCCCCGCATACACCCTGGGTATGCCCCGGCCGGGTATGTGGGGACGTAGTTTTCTATCAATCCCCGGTCAGGTCCCCGCCTACTTCCCCGCTATACCGGGGGGCCGGGTATGCATTTGATAACCGCATAATTTTCTTGAATTGAATCTAGTGTGGTTTTGGTTTAAGTTTGGCTGCATATCATGATTATGTCCATCTTAATGCTGACTTTGGAGTAGGCCTTACTTGTTTGTTCCAAATAAACGTGTGCTTGAGTGTGGGAATGATGTGGCCTTTTCCCGGGGGGGGGGGGGGGGGGGGGGGGGTATGTACTATAGTAAGTGAATCTAACACCAACATAGTGATGCTGACTCAGACACTGAATGATAATGATGCAAATTTTGAGAAGTTTTCAACATTTAAACCCTACTTGCCCTATTTTAAACTATGTAACAAACATATCTAGGTATACATGTGTGTAGGAAGTGGTATATTATACTATTTAACCCATTCACTATCTGAGGAATTAGACATTATTCCTCATTTACAGGTGGTAGACCAATCATTCTCTACAGGATGTAAAATGTCTTTTAAGTCATTCCCTTCTAGTAAAAAAACAAATTTGGGCAGTAAAAATATAAAATATAGTTGTTTGCCGTAACTTTACTCTCAAATCCCAAATTAATCTTAACTGGAGAAATGATTGCGAAAACAAACAATGTCCATATGTAGCCATTGGAAAATAGTGTCAGAGGCCCAATATCAGTGTGAGCGGTACCAAATTCAGCAGTCATATACGAATAACAAGCACCGCTTATTATTTTACAAATTTGCGCACACAGAATGTGTGTTTAATACAACTAGTTCTCAACTAGTTCTTACAATGCGCCACCCAAATGAGAAAATTGTAGGCTAAAGAGCCATATGCATCCATTTTAAGTGTATTTCTAATGTATTTCTTGGTTTTTTTGAGAGAGCAAAAGCACCAATCTGTAACAGTCAAAGTACCAAATATGGCATGTGCACCACTAGTCCAGAATCCGTGGATTATACGATTAAATGAATATTGTTCTGTTTAAACGGATGTGAAATGAAATGTCAAGTCCTGGGCCAAATATCAATGTCTTTACACTCGTTTGACTCGCACAAGCAAAGTACTCTTTTATTTGTACGCCACATTTTGCATTTTTATCAGGTGAGTTTTAAAGAAATGGTGCAAAAAATTCATCAAGTCATGAAAAACAGGGAAGACACAGTATGTGCTTCACTCTTCAACTTGATGGCAACGTTTTGGACATCAACCATTTGACTCGCATGTACAGAGGGCACTCTAATTCAAACATCTTATTTTGTTTTCCCATCAGGTGAGCCCTCAGGAAATGGTGCAAGAAATTCATCAAGTTATGATGGACAGGGAAGACACGTGTCATAGGACGTGCTTCTCTCTTCAGCTGGATGGCAACGTCTTGGACAACTTTGCAGAACTGAAAAGTATAGAGGGCATGAAAGAAGGAGCTATTATCAAAGTAGTTGAAGGTAAGAATGCATGTGCAGGGCTGGAGTTTCCACAAGAGTCTGTGAGAGTTGGTTCACGCAAGGAATCGCATATTTGAAACAAATTAAATAGAAGACTGTCCAAAGACTCTTTGCAACTCTATTGCAGAGAGTTCTAGTAGACTCATTACCCTCCATCAAATCATGCTCCCTGCAAATATCAAAGGAAAATGGCTTCATTTGCACAAAATGTTGGAAACCTCTTTGACAGGTCAATTTGAAAACTATTTCTAGAATATGGGCTTAATGGTCTTCAAAGTTCAAAGGGACACTGATGCTGATTGATAATAAGTTGCATTGCCCAGCTTTGATATCATTATCACACAAATTAAATTAAGTTTGAGAAAAGTTTTTGAAGGGGTAGTTACTTCCTTTCCTTGAA
>JXSR01S024811.1:18441-32891 GCA_000969725.1 Ophiothrix spiculata
TACGATGAAAAGTCAAATTCCCTACCTGTTGGACGTCACATTTTGCTTTCTTGTCCACTGTAATATACTTCATTTGACATATTTTATCAATAAATTGTAATGTTTCAAAAACATGTATTTCACTGATAAATTACGCCATTTTACTACATAATCAATGAGAACCATGTGGATTTTACGGCTCTTGGGAATACGCTTTACACACGGTAAATGCAATTCCTAGTGGCTGCATATTGTTTTCATAGTGTTTAAATGTCTTATCATATGTCTATGGAGCAAAATTCGGAAATTCGGAAACCTTGATTCACTTGCCAGACTAAAATTGCATTTATCTCAAAAATCCACACGAAAATCCAAAAACTTATTTCACTTTATACTAGTTTCTGGGTTCCGTTATATGTTTAGATGCAATAGAAATACCCGCTCACCCATTAATAAGTTGAAAAGTAGCAAATAGTAAGCTAAAATTCGACTGCAATGGGGTGCAAAATTTGGCAACTTTGTTTCACTTACCCGACTAAAATTGCCTTTTTCTCATAAGTCCTTATAAACATCTGTGCAATCCTTGCAATTTTAAATAGATATTTTCTCAAACTCCATCCATAGAAATGAGAGCTCAGTAAAACGTACAGATCAATAAAACGAGCTCAAATTCTTGTTTGACTTGGCGAACTAAGGCAGTACGGCAACAATTTTACGATCACATTCAAAGCATTTTTTGTGAAAATTATTGGAGGAAAGAAATTAAAGATTTTGAAACTATATTGATGAATGTTTTGTGCATTGGAATAAGCTTACTGGTCAAAAATACTGGCGACAAATCAAGACAACAGTTCGAAAGGTAATGTCTGTCCATGACGAATACAAATAAATGGGACTTCCGTGTTTATAGTTACGGTACTTAAAAACCGATAAATCGTTTTTTATTGGTTTTTGTAAACCGATTTGCGTTTTTTCGATATCGTCAATACCGAAAAAACTTAAGGAGCGGTGAAAATTGGCACAACGACTTTCTGAAAATGTGTGAAAAAGATATTTTTCTAGCTGTATTGAGCCAATTTTCAGCCACAGCTCATGATTTTGGCGCAAGCTCCTCTTAAACTTTTTCAAACTTGCTCGAATTGGCGCAAGCTCAAAAACCTTAGCGGAAACACTGCCTGGGACTAAAACCCGGGTATCCGCTCGTCATGAGCTTATCCAGGTACATAATCAGCCGACCGTTTACCCGAACTGGACAATAAAATCATAGAATTTTGAACAATTGTGTTCAAAAATTTATGATCATCATCTGTTCAAAGTAAACATGATAAATCACGACCACAATTGACGAAAAATCAAAATTTTTGTGTAATCGAGACATCGTATGGTCGCAGTAAACCCGTCAAACTTCCCGTTCTAACATTGTAAATGCTCAATTATCAATACGGTCGGGTACCCAGGTACCCGACCGGAAAATAAGTCGAGTACCCGGGTAGCAAATTACCCGGAAAGTCCCAGGTATAATACAAATACTCTAAAGTGAACTGGTCATCACTACATGTACTTAAAACTCAATAAGCTTGCACTGGCACCGTGCAGTACACTGTGCATCGGTTACTGAGCCAGCAGCTCTCTGGTTTTAAGGTCATAACTCCAGATATTAAACCCTTGACCCTAACTAAACCAAACTTAGATCATGCATATCAATAGGCCCTCTGAGTATTGCAAGGGGGAGGGTCCAGTCAAAAAGCAGGGCCTGTGCGTAGCTTGGGTATCCCACTAGTGTAATTAAGTTATCAAAATAATTGATAGTAAAATTGATAGTTAAGGCTACAGTCCCTAAAAACGTCTCGCTCGGCTGAATGTCATGTTTACTGCAACTTTTTACCTACGTACACCTATCAGAATATCACAATTTTTGGCGTACATATTGAATAGAGTCTCTAGTTTATACATATAACTTTGCTATTGATTTCACGTCCATTATCAAGGTTAAAATGACGCCTAAAGACTACTTCGAAAAAGTTGACCCTTTTTTGCCGAAACCTCATAATTTCATGATGTTCGAACAATTCGATTGGTTTCAAATTTTGACAGATTGTAGGCTTGATACTTCTTATTGAATTACAAACAATATTTTATAAATATGCTGAGTTGATTTTGAATGGTTATGCTACAAACCTGGGTTGTTTTGCCCGATAATCCGGACGTGAATTACGACTCTGAGTTTACCCTGTTTGAGCTGTGAATTGCCTGTTTTAAGTATCTACATTTTGTCTGATATACGCATTCGCATAATTTACATACATAATGAGCATTCCAGTGAGGCAAAAATTGCAATTTTTATGTAAACAAAAGAAAAATATGGCATTCTAAAGTTTATGTTTTAGATTTTAGTTCACAATCTCAACGCTACCTTGATAGCTCAGCGGTAGATCTCTCATGACTAACCCCCGCCATAATCCATGGTTCGAGTCCCCGCAAAGGCAGTGGAAACTAGTTATCTTTTCATGATTGAAAAATAGTTAGGATTCACATTTTCCTGAGCATATGGATTCCTCGTACCCTTAAGTCACCTCATCCAATTTTTCCTGACTCCCAACAGGAAACTCAGAATTAATTATGAATGGCCTAAAATGATGTGATAGGCCTACTGCAGGAACCCCCTCAGTGTCTGGGAAATATTTTAGCCTTGTTCAGAAGATCGTTGACTAGCCGTTGATATCATCGAAGAATTAGTCATCGATGATTAACTTGTGGTTTAAGACCGTCTGAATGCGATCGTTGACAAGGAAACTTCGACGAAACTTCAAGTTATAAACCACAAGCAATCTTATGGTTTACGCGTAATGAACGACTAGTCATCGAGGTTTAGGTCCGTCTGAATTATTTGTCAACGACATCGTAGATAAATGTGACTATTGATGCATGAACCTGTGTATTTACTCTATGCTATCTCTCTGGGCCTACTGTACAATGTACATGTAACATAACTGAATGCCTGTATCTCATAATTTGCTGATGTCAAGTTGTTTACTTATATATTTTAAAATTATTTTTAGAAACAGCGTGGCTACTGGCTAATATTTTATCGACAAATTGAGAATTTTTAGGTGAAAATATGTCGGGGAATTATTTTATGATTTTGAAATGAAAGATTATGTTAAAGATTAGACCATTTTTATGGATATTTTTTTTAGTTCGATAGTTTTTCCTATTAGTATAATACAACATGACGACTGACTAAGTATGATACAGGCTATACCTTCTTCTTCATAGATATTTTTCCTTTTTCGTTTGTTATGCATTCTTATAGTTTTTCCCAATTTGCTTCTTTTGACATGATTTCAGAACTGACAACAATTTCTACATACTACTGGCATCTAGCGAGATATGAAATCATATCTAAAATTGATCATCGATGATTCTGCTAGCAAATAATCATCGATGACAACGCTAAGTATGAACGCGCATCGGTGACTAAAGGTCAATATTTAGTCATCGATGATACGTTGTCATCGATGATTATATTTCGTATGAACAAAACTTACATTGAAATTTTACCCAAGGTCATTTGGGTCATTAATGGGGTTAAAATATCATACACCCCCAAAATAAACACATATTTACGATGGCTCACCCCAAAAAGTGTGACTTTGCGACGGAACACTTTTCAAGAAAATGGTGAAAATAAGCAGCAAAAAATATTAACAAGAATTTCCAGCAGATATTCTATTGTAAAATTTGATTGCCTTGATCAATTTCAACAAGTAAGATGTCCAAATGTTGTAACAGATAGTGATATACGGTAATCATAATTGATATCATCTGCAATGTCTCCCCCCCCCTTTTGGGGTGAGCCATCCCTTTTAAGGACAGAGCTTTAGCACCATGTAGGTGTGCTTGTTTCGTTTCTTGACACCTCGTTGCCTCCGACACATACCCATATTTTTAACAAGGCAATAACGCAAAAGTCATGCGCCAACCAGGGAAGGTCAAAGTAAGGGACTGGATAGGTTTCAAAAATAAATAATGAGAAAAGCAAATTTACCTAGATAAAGGAATACACTAATAATCACGTTATTAACGATAGTCATAATAATTCATACGGAGGAATATTGTTATTAAACATTTGTCTAACACATGTATGAAGTACAAGTTCTGACAAAAACAGATTAATGAGAACAAGCAGATTTAAAAATAAATTCTTGACCAAAAAGTCTATTAAAAAAACTCTGAAATTTTTCACTCATTGTCAACAAGTCTAAAATTCAAATGCAGCTCGAAAATTACATTGTTTACTTCCAAAATTTAACTAAATTATCCCAAGAGTTTATCTGAATTTTACAGCTACTAAACAGTAGATTGGACATGTAAAAAGGCTCAAATTAATTATTTTCTGACACCATTACATGAATCGGTAGTCAAAAAGTGTTTCTGCTTTCGCCATTGGCTAGCTATTAACACGTGCCGCCAGGTGAAAAACATGCCATGCTCATTTAATATGTCTCAAAACATCGCGCATCGTGCATCTAATTAACCTGTACGTGTTACATGTGACATTGCCATAGAACTTACGCAGACCATATGTACGGCCGTTCGCTTATATTTTGCACAGTGTAGATGGGCCATTTGCAATAAATTTAGCAACTTTTTTTGAAAAAAATAATTAATATACTTCCATATAAATGTACAACCGTTTAGACGGCTGTAGGATTCCCAAGGCTCTTGAGTACACATAGGTATATTCAGATGTCGAAAAGGAGAATTCTCCGAGGTGAAAATGTGATATTTATGATTGAAAATGTTCAGGTTTTTTCCGAAAAACTTTTAGTCCAAAAATCTCTCTTTTTTCGCTTATATGATAAAATTCATAACTTCGACTTTATATTATGTGTTAGATATGAGTTTTATATTGACATTCATATAGTGATTTATTGTGAGTAGTGAGCGGGTTCTTTGCACTAAAATCAGCAGGAAGAAGAATTGAATTTCCCTGCTTGGCACGTGACTATTACGTTTTTGCCTAGTTAACCATATTTCTGTTCAGTTGATAATCATGTTACATACTTTCAAAAATGTAAACCCTAGGTTAACTGCTAGTTGACCTAAGTAATTTTAAACCTGGGGTGGGGTGATGGGGATGCTTAATCAGAAAAAATATCGAAAAAGGGTAGGATTTTAGCCAATTGGCGTCGTCGATGTATTTAGAAAAAGGGATGGCTTTTCAGAGTAACTTTCAACATTAAGAGTCATTTTTTTACAATATCTAATCTTCAAGTTTAGGGTCATTATTTTTGCCAGCTATTCTAAATTCCCAAGAAATACAACAGAAAAGGTTTCCAATGTATTACATGTATATTTATGTTTTTAAGGCAGAAAATAGTGTGTATTGCCGTAGAGTGTCCTTTCAGTGTGTTACGACCATTAAGGGGTCAAATGTCACATTTAGGGGTAGGATTTTGAATATTTTGATGGTTGGAATTTGCTGTACATGATTTTAACGTTTAGGGTCCGATTTTGAGGTGCTCTCAGTGACGAGCATGCGTACCATTTTTTTCTTCGAGCGCACCAATCCCCCCCACCGGGTTTTAAACCTGAGCATGTGATCTTTTTATACATAGAATAGATTAGATACTAACTTTATGCAGTGCTTGATCTGGTTAGTCCCACAACTTATTCACCACTGAAGTAATGTTCACCAAATATGGTCCAAATATTATGGAAAATTTCCTTTCAGAAATACACATTTTTAAAAAAATGTGTATTTCTGAAAGGAAATTTTCCATAAAATTTGGACCATATTTGCAAAATGTAACTTCAGCAGGTCTGAAGTACAATTATGCTCCTGAAATAAGATTTGCAAAAAAAATATTCTGTTGCAATTTTATGGACAAAAGAATTTAATACAGGTAGCACTCTTGAAAATACTAATTTATGCTAATTGGCACGAGAAAGACATATTTGCTTTTAATTTTTTACCAACACTTAACTTTGTATGCACAAAACTTGACGTGGACTAAAGTTAGTCCTGGACTTGGTGAAATTTGAAGTATTGAAAATGATACATTTTTGGAAAATCAAGGTATTATTTATGTTTTTGGTTTAATAAAGATTTATACTGATACTTTTATTTTATGATTCATTTGTCTGTTTTATATCATTGAAATTATTTTTAGAACACAAAAATGGTTTAGTCTGGGACTAAAGTTAGTTAGTCCCAGACTTAACCAATTTTTTGTTCTTTTAGGAAAATATGCCAATGTTCCAAAACAGAAAATTTATCACATTTTAGAAATTTCATTAATTAATAATAGATAAGCAAGAATAAAAATTCTTACAGATTTAAAAAAAAAAGTTATTTTTTTAAGAAATCTAATTTCACTTAGTCCAGGACTAACTTTAGTCCAGGACTAACTTTAGTCCAGTTTTGTACATACGGACCTTATAGAGCAGTACAGTGTAATGTTCTTCTTGGAAGGGCATTCAGAAATTATTTTGTGTTTTTGATGCACAAAATCATAAATCTGTATGGCATGCCATTGACGCAGGAGCTAGGAGAATTAGTGCAAACAGTTTCTGAAAATGTGTGAAAAAGAAGCCTTTTCTTGATTTATTTAGCAAATTCTCAGTAATTTTGGTGCAAACACTTTTTCAATTTGTCAAAATTTGTAAAATTGATGCAGGCTCAAAAATCTAAAGAGGGAACACTTTACATTGAATGGTGTAACTGGGTATTCTGACCGGGTAACCACCCGCGTTACCGTATCAAAAAGGTGCGACCAGGACAGGTCTCGAGACTTGCAATATCAAAATCAAGTCCAAGTCTCTGATAGGGTATCAAACTAAGACAGAATGGTTGATTTAATGACAATTGGTGTCTTAAATTGCCATAAAAGTGCTTTAATGCTTTAAATACCTAGAAACACTTCAAATGGTGTACAATTACATTTTACCAATGATTTCTTGTAATAAATATTTCGTCACATTTGCGCACAGTCTCAGATAGGTTATTCATTTGAACAGATATGGTCTCGGATAGGGTATCCATCTGAACAGATATTGTAGATTTATGGTCTCAGAGAGGGTATCATTTCACCCATTTTTGCCAATTTTTGGTCTCACAAAGGGTCACCTTCGGAACATGCGTAACTTGGTTGGTTACCCGGAAACCAATATCAGTTACCCCCTTCCCCCCCCCCCCCGGGATATTGGTACATTTTTGGAAATTTGATCAAATATTACAGTTAGTTGGACAGCTCACCGATATTGTAGTAATACAATCAAATTAATTTAAAATGCGTATTTCCAAGTGATCAGCGATGACTTCATATGATAGCAAGTTTCATGAAGTGGGGGTTGTTAGCTCGAGAATCCCTAGATAATTTCCTCGAAAGAGTATTGTTGTCATATTATGATTCATAGACTAAATAACAGCACTCATAGGTACCGGTGACTTGTTCTCCACACACTTTCCTAATCTTGTTTCCTGACTGTCTGAAGTAGGCTAGTGTTTTTATTTCATAAAAATAAGTTATATTAATTTCTTAGATGCAATTTACTCAAATCAAAACTGTGTGGACCTATTGGATAATTATTTCCCTTTTATGACTTTGTGATAATAAGGTCTACCTATAATTATGCGTGGGAGGAGATTAAAAATAAACTTTCAGTTTTAATAGAAACTAGAAACACTAGATTTGTATGTTAATGAAGTCAAACTATTTTGAATGGAGATTCTTGTATACTGAGAAATTAATCTGAGTGAAACTGTTATTTGTATATAATGTTTTATAGGATTTTGGTGTGATTAATATCAACATAACAACGAAACATAAGTAGATTTTTATCATAGAAGCCGAAAAGTGTAAACCAGTTGTTTCAATACAATAGTTTGACTGGATTTTTTTGAAGTTTAGTTTTTGATATGTGTACATCATGATCAGAGTTCAATTTTGTGCGAGATCAAATCAGGACTATGGCTGTGCCCAGTGTTACTCCACTCAAAGATATGCAGAAAGGTATAGTTTGGTTACAAGTTCAAATTCTGCATGGCATGTTTTGGGGAACCAACTTTACTATAAGCTACTATACACAAACTAGTGCTCTGCCAAGTTTGGCTACTTTAATCTCTAGTAAATGTGTATATTTGTCAAGTTACAAGTAATATTCTGGTACATATCGTATAGTATTATGTACAAAACTCTCTAGACCAGGATTAAAGTTGCCTGAATATTATAGTAAAGGCAAAGTGAAAATACAATTTTCAGGCCTAATGTTTTGAAAGTTGCTGGCGACGGTCAAAACACTCTCATAAAAACTTTTCAGGTAAACTGTAGGTGAGTGTTTTAATCATTACACCAAATGTAGGCTAGTGATCAAAAGTTTTCAGCTTTAATTTAGATATGAGTTATGGCAAGTGATAGCTTTTGCTCATCTCAAATTTTTTTGAGCTATTACTTGAAAAAATTGCTAAAAATGAGAATTTTAAACCCTATCGTTTTGCAACTCGAGGCACGTGTAGTAGAGCTCTTTCATCAAACCTCAAGCCCGCTTCAGCTACTGATGTTGCTTGATCCAAGGAATTTAAAAAGGGGAATCGGTACTCGCTACCATTTTGATTTCACTGCCGGGTAAATCCTGTGGAATGTCATCCATCTTGGATTGTCGCTCATATGGAGGGTGAGTTATTGTACCTTTTACGGCATTTTACAGCTCTGCGTGCCACACTTCAAGAGTCTTCGCAACGGATTAGCGGGAAAATTGGCGTACTTTGATCAGAGCAAGTCGCAATACACACTACTTGAAACGCAGACACAATTTGCGCACACGTGAAACAAAATGCACACGCTGTATTATGTGTCAAGTGAAAATTTACGCGAACTGCCTGATAACGGGCCAAACTCTAAATATACCGTATCCACTCGTCCAATTCAACCACTCATTTTCTGAATTTAGATCATTTTACAGTTGAGCGCTTTCATACTAGCGTGCCAAAAATTGTTAAAATAATTTAAACGAAGTGTTAGTCATAGAGTATGACTATTTTTGAAACTTTTTGAAATGTTTTTTTTGTTAATTTAAGGATATTGTCAGCTGGAAAATAGTTGAATTAGACGAGTGAATAGGGTATCCTGAGGTACAATTACTCTGCTCCATGAGCGACACAAAATGGCGGCGTATCATGATTCCCCTAATCCTTGGCTTGATCTGATAAACACTACAGAAGATGATGTTGATACTAATGAATAAAACATAGCATGGCTTTTCAATGAGAGGATTACAGATAGTATCCAAATCCAGTCTTTGTTGAGGGAAAGGTACTGTTACGTTACTTGATGTTTTATTTGTTTCTTGTATATATCCTTTTTAATCATTCGTTGTTCCTTTTCTTTTTTTTCCACAGCACTGCGTAAGTTGGCGACCATGAGTCGACCAGCAACCAGCGCAAAAGGGCGGAGCCATACTCCAACAACCAATCAAGATCTAGCCAGTTTATTTGAATGCCCAGTATGTTTTGATTACGTGCTTCCGCCCATACTACAGTGCCAGAGCGGGCATTTGGTTTGCTCAAATTGCAGGCCTAAACTCAACTGCTGTCCCACGTGCAGGGGACCACTAGGTAGGTATACATTGTTACACTTTAAAATGAATTCATTTTATGTCAGTGGTTTTTGGAAATAACGCAACTACCACTACGCGTATGTAAATGCACAGTCATTTAATATGCTCATTTGTTCATTAAAGCAATACTATAAAGTGTTAAAAATGAAGCGCCCCCTGTCACCCATGACTTTTGATTTTTTTGGTAGATATGAATACCCTCCAAATGATTTTGCTCAAAGAGGCTTACTTTTTCTGTTATGGCCATTTGTTGAATTAAATTTGGGATCCCGAATTTAATTCCACATGTATTAGTATAGGAAAGAATGCATGTGCTTTTTATCCATTTTTTGGTGGCAAAACATTTTTTTTTTCACAAAAACACTTTAAAACACTTTAAAGATACTCACATTCCTACATTTTATGCTGTTTTTACTGTAAACCATTTTTGATCAAAATCTTATAGTATTGCTTTAATTTAGATACATGTAGAAGTGCAAAGTACAAATTGATTTGTCCGTATGGAGAGCCCCACTATCTTACACAAGTCCTTTAAAATTCTGAGGTATTCTGCACCATGTTTTGCAGATCTACACATTGTTTTTTCCACAATTTATCACAATTTCACAGCCTGATGAAGAGGATGGTGTAAAGCAGAACATGGAAAAACATGCACTTTGTCAGAATTTTAAAAGTATCTTTTGTTGTGAAACAGGATGATTTTTAAATTCGTATGACAGGTAACCTATGCCCAAGTTTACAAGACCTCATCTTCATGAAATACTCAACCGATGAATTATTAGTTAGGGCAGTTTCCTGGAGGATGAAATTTTCCTTGTTCATTCAATTAAATTTCATCATTTATATTGTTTTGAAATCATTGATCTTAACCAATTTTCATTATTTTAGAGTCATTTTCTCAATCGTGTAAAATTGAAGTTTGTTCTGACGTAAGTCAGGTAGATATACTTTTTATCATGGCACTATTGTATGGAGAATTAATTGTGGTTTACATGAGGGGAAGGAACTAGCGTCATTGGCAGCTTCGACCACTGCCCGGACTGCTAATTATAGTGTCACATGTTGTTTGTGTGGTCAGGGATGATAACAATAATAGAGATAAGGACAGGTTTGATAGTCTGACAGGTTGTAGCATGAAAATTGTGCCAATATTCAAGGAGCATGGTCTGATTTGTCAAAATTTAGTTTTCAGATGCAAGAAAGCCCTAAAAGAGGTGGCAGTTGTAGATTTCAGTTGAATCAATCCACCATTTTGATTTTATGATCATTTTTGTAATTTAAAATTAGAGCTGTCTATACTATGCGGTGTTATGTTTGCTGTAATCGTACATGGTTGCCATAAATTAGACACATTTTCACTCATCTAAAAGTTCCCAAAACGAAACATGTTTTAGTTGTGAAATTTCACATGGATAATGTGCAAAATATGAGAAATATTTTGGGACCAAAATCTCACTAAGTTTGAAAAAAAAATGTTAAAGCATTTGGACCAACCTCCTTTAATGGGGACAAAGTATTTCTATTTTTGTTCAACACTAATTGGCAGGTTAGAAAGTGAGTGAGAGCAAATGCATAAATGAATATTCTGAAAGGTTTGATGAATTTCATCTTGCAGCATCCCACCTGAAGATGAATGTTAATTTAATTACTAAATGTCATAAAGCGGCCCAGGTTTATTTTAAAATATGACTTGTGCCTAGAGAATTTTAGAAAAAATCTTGAATATTTTCCCTACCTGGTCTATATGAGGCATAAGGGACTGTTTATTATTTACAGGGGAGGGGGTCTGGGAGAAGTGACGAGTCGAACCTGAAAAGTTATGTGACCCCCCTACTCGCACATTGAAAGTTATATAACCCCCCTATTGCGTTGTCAAATTTTATATACCGCCTGTAAAAAGACATGCGCACACGTAACACCCGAATCATGCATTCAAAAACCATGGATCTGTATAGGGCAAAGGATTACGAGGCAGTCAGAACAAAATGGCCGCGAGCAGATTTCCCTTTTTAATTCCTTGTTTTCTACATAATTTTAAACTCATTTAGTTGCAACGTCAACATGGAGTGTATAAGGGGAGATGTGCCCTCCTCGGCTAAGAAGAAAATGCAGTTTTTCCAACTGGATTTAGAACACATAGTGCATACTTTGTGCAAATTGCACTAATTAATTTGCCTCCGCCAGACCAAAATGGGGATGTTCACTGGAAGAGTTAGTAGAAAAGTGTAGTCTTCCCAAAATACATGCAGGTTTCAGTCTTTATTCCTTTAAAATTTAAATGAGGGTCCCTCTGGTACTGTGTAAATTTTTGTGTCAACTTTATACAATTGACACAATTTGTTCAGCATAAATGGGCGCGTAGCGCTCAACATTTCTGAAATTTTACCTTAAAATTTTAGAAAAATGGCTTATATTTAACCATCAAGAAAGAGGTACAAGTTTTTGCAAATTCTACATGACCCCCCCCCCCCTTCTTAGCACACAAAAATTATACAACCTCCCTCCCTATCGATCAAATTAAAATCATCTGACCCCCCCATGTTTTGCCCCGACCCCCTCCTCTGTAAATAATTAACAGTCCCTAATTAACTAGTGGTCGAACCATAGATTTAAAGGGGAGATACCAGGCTTTGTATACCAGCCCGTGTAATGGCATCGTCAGCCATGGAGCTCAAATTGGGGGTATTCGGGTCCACTCGGTTCCCGCCATAATCAACTCCGAGTACTAAGACTTGGTTACGCGTAGAGACAACCTGCGCAAATAATACTTTACGCGAATGATACGCCAACCTGCACGCAAAGCATGTGTGCGTGTTTCAATATTCGGGCATTCTGGCAAGGTGCAATGCATCAATGGTAAGCTATCGGCAAAAACCCGAATACCCCCAATTTTGTCTCCCTGCTGGAATAAAAATGGCGGCGTGCCTTGTATCTCCCCTGTAAATCTATGGGTCGAACAGAGCTTCATTGCTCTTTATTGTTTACATTTTTAAAAGTCAGAGTTGTATAATGATGTCCCTAATAATCATTTGACAACAGATGCTACGATATAATAGGATACACATACATTTTGGATGGGGAGGGGGTACTCAACTGTCATTTTGGTAGAGGTGTGTGGCATAAACATTGAGGCTTGTAGAACAGATCAGTGCCAAATTTGGGGGCTTGGGAGTTGTTTTGATGAAAATGCTACTTTTGAGAAAAACAATTGGCCTTTAGAAGTGAGACTTCATGACCTGAAGGTATGGCAGTTATATGCTTATGAATATGAACCATAAATTTAATCAAATGTATGCTTTAAAAAACTGAAAAGTGGGAAATTCCATCCAAATGGGACCGAGTCTTGTAAAACTGATAAATGCTAAGAAGGGGTGGAGGTAGGGTGGGGTACATTATATATCTTTTAAGTGGGATGGTGGTTTTATTTGTCAGAAGGAAATGTACAAGTGCCCTGTTATATTTATCTGACTGGCTCATTTTGAATTGAACATGTTTTCATTTAAAACTTATATTGAGAAAAGTTCTCTCCATGAACTTATCCCAAGATATTTTTATTCATTGGGAAGGCAACTTAATTATAGTTCAATGTCACCATGGACAAGGATGTACTACTGGATAAAATAATTGTGTTAATTTTGCAGTGTATTTTCTAGGTTGTTGTATTGTCATTGTGTACCCTAACAAGTTCAAGGGAGGTAGGGGTAAGAGAAGAGATCAACGTCGGCCCATTAGCCTTTTCGGTATTTCCAATCTCTTATACAGAAACTCAAATATCGCTAATTTGTTCCATTGAAATACATTGCGTTTTTGTCAAAATTGGCCAACTTTAGAAGCTCACTGTGGTTGTAATCGGAGTACAATTAAGGTTTTAGACACATATACCCATAAGGAGATGAATGTTCCTAACATTATTTTATCACATGTTTTTTAATTGTACTCCTAATAAACACACAAGGGTCATCCGAAGATACCTATTTTTCGCTATCTGGATAACGCTACCGCGCGAAGTGTACCGCATAATTTATCAGTAGCTCATGACTTATTTTATTGAAAAAAAAAATGGAAAAAAAAGGAAAATTGTATCATAGAGAGTGATAAGTCAAAGAAAATGATTGGATATAATTGAAATAAAAAGAAAAGAAATGAAGAAAAAAATATGTAAAATGAAGACCAAAGCAAGAATCGAACCCGTAACCGCTGCCACGAGGAGCGAGAATTCTACCATTACACCACGGGATCTATCTGACTACTACGAGGAAATTGAAATAGTTATAGAAGTGTATATTGCGCAAGGCGAAATATACACAAATTTGGAGATTAAAATTGGGGAAATTTTGTTAATTTCTGTTATATTTATTTAAATTATATTATTTAACAAAATATATGGGCTATTTAGGAAGAGTTTGATGAAAAAAATTAGAGCAAAATGGGTTTGCCAATCGGGCGCAGAGGTTCATGGGCCGACGTTGATCTCTTCTCTTGGTAGGGGTAATATTATTGGTTTTGTGAATTAGGGCTAGCATTTGTCTTTATCTGTGGCATATACTTTTTACCAAAACTTGGGTCTTATGTTTAAAGGTCATCTAGGTCTTATTAAAAGGTCAAAATGTAAGATAGGCTTAGATTGTTTATCAATTTCAAATTGTTCATAGGGTCATGTCAAAGATCACATAACAAGGTCAAAGGTCATGTAATGTCAAGATGTAATTCTAAGATAAGCAGAAAATGTCAAACCAGATGAGATCACAAGAACCACGTCATTAGGCAACACTAGTGATCACTGGATCTCTTTTTATAATTTACCTTAAAACAAAAATATCAGTTTGAAACTGCATTTTTGTTTTTTCACT
>JXSR01S024814.1:309-12820 GCA_000969725.1 Ophiothrix spiculata
TAAAAGGAACACAGACCAAACTTGGTGCACATATGGCCCATGACTAGAGGTAGTGCCTTTTGGTAGTCTTAGGCCCAAGGGCCCAAGGTCTTGGCCCCAAGGGCCCAAATGTATATTTATAAAATCACCTCTAGTGACCTTACTATTAAAGGTACACGGACCAAACTTGGTACAAATGTGGCCCATGACTAGAGGTAGTGCCTTGTGGTAGCCTTAGGCCTAAAGGAATAAGGACTTGGGCCCCAGGGGCCCATATTTGTATGTATAGAATCACCTTTAGCGGCCAAAGTATAAAAAGTCACTTATAGTTCTCACCAAAACTACAGTAGCCCCGAGGATGCATTATGGATACCTTGTAGCTCCTTGTGACTTAATGAAACGCCTTTGGATTGTTTTGGCCCTAAAAAGGCCTTTTGTGTCCCTTGGGGCCAGCACATGCATAGATGTTCTGGAGTTGTCTAGTTTTATTTTGTGATCCTTTTCATTGTGGTTCCCTGCAACTTAAATGTCTGGTTGGAAGCATTGGACATGTACACTTCATTGATGGATATGTATGTAGCCAATATCCACTATCACTGAGGTGGGTATATAATAATCCCTATTCACTAAATTATCACCACAATTGTTGGCATAACTAAGGCATTATTTTCTTTTGAATTTCCAGAATGTCCGGAAGGAAAATTTGGTGCGTCTTGTAGGCAAACCTGCCATTGTGCTACTGGAGGATGTCTGCCTGATACTGGGGCATGCCTAACAAGTGGATGCGAGGACGGATGGACTGGGGTCAATTGTCAAGGTAGGGATGGCAGAGGGGTGAGTGTTGTGATGTAGGGGAGGGGGTTTCAGTGTTCTACTGGAGGATTTCTGCCTGATACAGAGGGATGCGTAACAGGTGGATGAGAGGATGGATGGACTGGGTCAATTGTCAAGGTAGGGGTAGGACCAAGGGGTGAATGTGATGTAGTGGGAGGGCGTTGTTAGTGTGCTACCGGAGGATGTCTGCCTGATACTGAGGGATGTGTAACTGGTGGATGCGAGGATGGATGGACTGGGGTCAATTGTCAAGATAGGGCCAGAGGGGTGGATGTTGTGATGTAGGGGAGGGGGTTTCAGTGTGCTACTGGAGGATGTCTGCCTGATACTGAGGTATGTGTAACTGGTGGATGTGAGGATGGATGGACTGGGGTCAATTGCCAAGGTAGGGATAGGACCAGAGGGGTGGATGTTGTGATGTAGGGGGAGGGGGTTTCAGTGTGCTACTGGAGGATGTCTGTCTGATACTGAGGGATGTGTAACTTGTGGATGTGAGAATGGATGGACTGGGGTCAATTGTCAAGATAGGAGGGGTGGATGTTGTGATGTAGGGGGAGGGGGTTTCAGTGTGCTACTGGAGGATGTCTGCTTGATACTGGGGAATGTGTAACAGGTGGATGCGAGGATGGATGGACTGGGGTCAATTGTCAAGGTAGGGATAGGACCAGAGGGGTGGATGTTGTGATGTAGGGGGGAGGGGGTTTCAGTGTGCTACTGGAGGATGTCTGCCTGATACTGAGGGATGTGTAACTGGTGGATGTGAGGAAGGATGGACTGGGGTCAATTGTCAAGGTAGGGGTAGGACCAGAGGGGTGAATGTGATGTAGGGGGAGGGGGTTGTTAGTGTGCTACCGGAGGATGTCTGCCTGATACTGAGGGATGTGTAACTGGTGGATGTGAGGATGGATGGACTGGGGTCCATTGTCAAGGTAGGGGTAGGACCAGAGGGATGGATGTTTTGATGTAGGCGGAGGGGCTGTCAGTGTGCTACTGGAGGTTGTCTCTATTATACTGCAATTTGGTGACGTGAAAAGGAGCCCTTGACATAGTGTAGTGTTTGATGTGTAATGGTTTTGATATGAGATTGGTATGGCTGGATTATAGGTTAATAAATGCACATTTCATACGCGAGTGAAATGAGACAAAATCAATGCATGCACGGTCAATTTTGATGCGTCCAATTCATGAGGCCCGTAGGGGCCGAGTGCATTGGACAGCTGTCAAAAATTACTGCAGATGCATTGATTTTGTCGAGCAAAATGGAATGCAAATAATTCATATACGACTGAATAATGATATTGTATCTTCTGTGAAAAGAAATAAGTCCTTTAATATGACCATCAAAATCCAAAACTTCCCTAAACTAAACAAATGATCACCCGACAAAAACAATGAAACATTCATTTGCACTAAGCGCCCGCCATGCAAATTGTAGGCAACGAGCGCAGTGCATTGTGAAAATCCATGGCGCTCTGCATACTTTATATTCTTGCATTCTGATTGGCTATGTGACACGCGGTATGAATAATATACAGAGAATGGATGTGAGAGGGGAAGATGGAATGACGTTGACAAGTTAATGGGTTTATGACTAAATGAGTTGGGTCACTTACATGTGTAAGACCTGAGATTTTTGGTTACACCATTTATTTCAATTAAAGTCCCATAATGATATCCAGAATTATATGTAGTCATGAAACCATCTTTATGAAGGGAGTTGATTGTACGATATTGGCCAAAAGTCAGCTCGACATTTTTGGATCCACCCCTACAAATTTGAGATGAAACGTTCTCACACAAGAAGCAGCTCTTTGCAGTCAAATTACTCAATGGATGTTGGTTGGTCATCATTTGAGTGCAAGAAAGTCGTATCTGCAATGGCTGCCATATGTGATATTTATTTAAGGCTGGGGTAGACCTTCAAATGGCATAAACCGTTTTTGTGCTGTAACTCTCAAACTAATTGCATAAACTATATAAAAGTATAAATTTTTAGAAGCGGATTTTTACCCTGAACATGATGATGATATCAGTTTTTGTCCAAAAATGTCAATTTTGGCAAAAAATTTCAAAAACCATATTTTTTGCCCCCAAAATTTCTGGAAAGCTTAACTAAAATTTGCATTCATGAAAGTTTGAACTTTTTAGCTTTTTGGAATTTAGAAACAAATGTCTAGGAACGGTTTTCTCAAATTTTTGATTTTTATCTTAGTTTTTAAAAAAATGCAAAAAATAGGTCAAAATATGTAAACAAATCCCACCGCTGCCACCAAAATGGCAATTTTTGGCCTATTTTTGGCATTTTTTATTAGGGGACATTTTATCATCAATTACAAAATGGACATTGATCCACATTTTTGTTGACAGTTGGAATTGGTTTTGATACTATACCTTTGTATAATGCACATATCGTATCATGTAAACCATTAGTCAAAGGTAGTTTTTGTGACAATGGACCCGAAAATTACCTTTTGTGGAACCTCTATAAAATTGATAACTTTCAGCCAAAGTATGACAAAAATTAGGATTTTAGGTGCTATTGAAAGCATACAAGAAGTTTTTAAGTAACTTTTTAACAAAACTAGTTATATTTAGCATTTTGGAATTAACCCTTCTGAAATTTGGAGCAGGTTGGCGCAGCGGCAGTTGCACTAATGAGTCCCGTGCCTGGCGCTTTATGTGCATTTGGTTTTCAGTCCATGTTCGCTTCCGCAGGTTTTTATACGGGTACTCCGGTCTTCCTTCTGCATTCAAAACTGAATTTAAAAACATCTTGGAGCCCTGTTGAAGATAAGCTTCCTTTAGCTTACTTGGTACCAAGTACCAAGTTGGGTTTCCTTGGCGAAAGCCTAAACAAGGTGAAATAAATACCATGCTTTGCTAAATCGGGTTATCAAAGTGCTTTTTCAATGTTTCTTTTTTGAGAGCAAAAGTAAATTTCAGCAAAAAATTGCTATTCAGTTGTTTTTCTACCTTGGAAAAAATGGCATTCAAGAAACAATGGTTTATACAACAACAACAACAACAACAAGCTCAAAATCTGATTTACAGGAAGTATGTGTTTTTTCTTGAAAAGACAAATACTGGTATCCGTAAAAGATTTATCATTTAAGTAATATAACTTTCTAAAGTCAGCTAATTAGTTAGGTGTATGTGCATGTCAAGAAGTGTTTTTGGTGGAATTAAATCTATATTCTTTTCTGAAATCCTTCTTTTGGTATGTTTACACAGCTACACTCCATACCAAATCTAATTTAGCAAAACTTCCTTGAGCTTTTAATTCTTATATAAGCTTATGTATGAATACCTTTCGCCCAGAAGATGGATTACTCAACACTTTTGACTTGCCTTGATGAAAAGTCACGTTTTAAACAAAAGTCACTTAATTGTGATTTAAAATTCCTTACATTTTGGTACAATGTGGGTTCCATGGTACCCTTTTATAAAAATCTGTTTCCGCCCAAAATGTTTAATAATCTTTACACTATATATAGGTACACTAATCACAACCATATTTCAGGAAAAAAAATCCTTGCCTTTCAAAATGGTGGCCAAATAACCGATTTTTTCGCGACATCTCAATTTTGGCCAAAATTTGAAAAACCCACTTCTTGAAGGAATTTTCCAATGAAATTTTGCTCAAATTAAGAGATCATGAATACATTGACATTGTTGAAATAAAATTTGGAAAATTTTACTCCGGGGCAATTTTATGGGCAAATCAATTTTTATTGCACCCCAAAATGCTAATTAGCTAAAAAAAACCTTATGCAGTCCGATCTCAATTTTTTTCGCCAAAAGAAGTGTAACTATTATTAAGGCAATTAAAAAGATTAACAGCCCGTAATATTGCAGCGTTAAAATGCGAGAACCGAAAAATCAAATGTTGGGTGCCATGGTACCCCCTTATGCAGTTAAGTGTTAATAAAAAATGGCCCTTTAAGACAGATACAGTAGTTTCTCTATATCATTAGTTAATTATCTTTGCATTGATTATGACAATCTGGTCAGGGAACTTTATCCTTTTGGTCCCATCTTAGGTACTTTTTCACAATTTGATCATCTTGAATGATGCCGATGTCCCCCCCCCCCTCCTGGAGATTGACTTAAAGTTAATCCATCAATTTAAAGCCTGGATTTGAGATCCATTGTAGTCTTAATTGGAATACTTGTACTTGATTGAATTCCTTTGTTGCTGATGTAAGCAGGTCATTTGTCAAGTTTAAAATAGTTTACTTGTTTCTAAAAATTCTTGACTGGGGATGTGTGTGTATGGTATGGGAAAATGGTGATGTTGGGAAAAAGAAAGCAAAATGAAATAAAATAAAACTACTACTTAAGTTTGCAAAATCAGAATGCTGTAATGAAATTTCGATGCTATAAGTACCGGTACTGTATTTTATTTGTCTCTGATAACAATAGTCACAAAATATATTACAGGGTGCTAAGGGTCCATTTTGAAAGGCCATATGTGGACCGCCGCGGCAAAAGGGCGCATTTGTCGGGTCGTACATGTTGCTCCTTGTAGCATATCTGATGTATGCTATTTGTATGCATCAGATATGCTACAATGATCAACATGTTGGAGCCAACAACTGCACCCTTTTGCCGCCGCACATATATGAACATGGTGTCCACCTTGCAACGACAGTGGCCTCAGTGCAAAGGATTCAGGCATTTTTGAACATTTACATTAACTATCGTGCTGTTTTCAACATCATGAAATTTTGACCTTTCCCTTTAATATCAATTTTATTCGTGTATAAAATGACATAGATTAACATTCATGCAAATTTAATGTTAACATTATAGCAAAATGATGGATGACACGTCAGTTTGTAATTTATCATCTAATTAATCATGCAATTTTACAGTGTGTTCCCCCCCCCCAAAAAAAAACAGTGTGTGTGTGTGAGGTTGTTGGTTTTGCTGGGTTGTCAGAAAATATGTCGAGGTGTTATTTTAGGGGTGCACCATTAGATTTCCAGGGGGGAGCAGGAATTCCCCCTCCATAGGCAGAAGAAAAAAATCACCCCTGAACATGGAATAAAATTCGCCCCCGAACGGGACGCGAAAAAAAAATTCAACCTCCAACCCAACTTCCTGCCCCCCCCCCTTGGAAATCTAATGGTGCACCCCTTATAGTCCATGAAACAGATTTTTTATAATGTTTGTTTCATTTCAGTCGGTAATCTGGAGCAGAAGTTACACTTTGTCAAATATTTGGATGGACCTAAGTCACGAATAGGTATATCAAATAAGGTGGAGCCGTTACAAGAAATCAATAAAATCATGACAAATGTCTTTATTTTTGATAGATGTTATCACCGAACCATAACACTTTTGGTATCATATTAACGATAATTTATCCAGGTACTAAATAAAAAAAGAATTAAAGCCACAGGTTTAGCAATAGTGAAGTAATTGACCAAAATGTCGAGTGGGTCAAGGGTGGAGGAGGTGGGTGTGGCGCCGGTGGGTGTGGCGCCCATAGGATTACATGCAAAAGTGTACGTAAGTTATGATTTATAAACACATGTATTATTGAAAATAAAAATGCTGGGATCATAATTTTTTGAATATACTTCAATGAGGTATGTATAATGCTAAAGCATGTGTCGAATATTGACATGTCATCCAAATTTTGTTGTTTCTTAATGCCTTATATGTGGGTAATTTTCTCTATACATTACTGTACAAAACATGCATTTACACTCGAAAACTTTAAAACGACATATCTTTTGACCGAGTCGACGTAAATGGTAAAAGTTATACATTTTTCAAAAGAAAATTTGCCGAGGAATCCAATTATGTGATTAATTTTTAGGTACTTTTGACCGATACATGTCCCAAACATTAATGAGTCGTTTCATAGATTTTGACCATCCTCAATATTTTGACCACAATGAGATTGGTCACCAAACGAATTATTTTATGGAAGGCTATCATTACATCCTTCAAATAATGTTTGTGTCATCTGGATACACCTTTCCCCAACAAAATCTCATTGTGCCAAGTTGGTTGACCAAAATGCACTTTTATTTTATTTTGTACCCTGTATAATATTTACCCATCCTTAAAAATTAGACTTTTTTAGGTAAAATTGAAATCCTCGGAAAGTAAGCTTTCCAGCAATATCTAACTTTGTAGGTTTTAAGTGTATATATTCAGAGTTACGATCCGTTGAATACAAATTGGCATGGTTTTACCAATGTATTTGTGTGAAACAAAAAATATGACCAGTTAATGACCTGTGTCTGGATGTAAAATTTTCTGGTCCAATTTCATGATTCCTCTTGAATGAAATTCTATTGAGTAATGTCCTTGATTATGCAAGCTTTATATATAACGATGATGATTGTCAACATGATAAGCTAATAAAGCGAAATTTAATATGTGGGCATAATTATGTGAAGATATACCGAGATTAGAATCATGTAAAATCATGTCAAATTCAAACAAGAAGTTCATAAGACTATAATAGTGTTTATATAGTGATAAAAAATGTGCTGACAAAGCAATTAGCATTAAGTACTACACCCATTCTATGAAATTCGTGAAATGTGAAATTGAAAGATGCAGAACCATGTATCAAACAATTTAGATCGATTTAGATCGTCATTAATTTTCTTTAGATCCTGTAATTTAGATGATGTAATGTAGGCCTTAATGAGCGTTTCTTGGGGATAAACCTTTCAGGCCTCAACTGGCCGTTTATAATCGCCTACTATAAGTTTACATTTGTTTATGTTACATTTTGTGATGATATAATATCTGTAATTTTATAATACTGAAATAAATTTGATTTGATTTGATTTGTTTGCCACATCATGTGTTCAAGTTATAGACAGACCCTGTTAGTCGACATTCGTAAGGTTCCGCTAGGGTCCAATACAAACTCCGCAGTAAGTAAAACCCCACATAAAGCAGTAAAAGGTCCAGAAGGTTCCGTTTAATTGGATCCAACCTATACAATCCGTTATAACATCCTATCTACTGAATAAGCAATCGAGGGACCTATCTAGTTTGTTTTAAGAGCTTTGAAACCATGCACAAGTTTTTCCATGTGTGTTCACATTAACGACATGTAACAAGAGCTTTCGATTTCAAATTTAAGCTATCTCAGTTCAACCATTTTTATTTTTTAAACAAGCCTCCCAATAATTTTCTGTATAATGTACGTTTAAATTTGGGTGAAATAACTGAAAAAGTATGCAACTTTGGGTCAAGTCATTCATATCTACTAAAAACTAATCAAGTCAGTCAAAAAATCAAATGATGCAATAGGGACACACTGTTGGTTTTTATTTATTTAAGTAAATGTATGTGTCACTCCATCACTACCTCTATGGTAGTATCCTATATTACTTCAATTCATTCAAAATTTTGCTTCACATGTTGTCTATTTTATCTTATAAAGCCCCTGACTTAAAAAAAACCCCAGCTGAGATATACAATGAAAACATTCATAACCATACCACAAGTTATTGTCAACCTCTTGATTCACTCTGCAACTTTGTCTTTTTAAAGACATTTCTTGTTTTCTCATTGAACATGATAAAAATAGAACTGGCCAGTTCCTTCGCATCCCATTTAGGCGGTCTAGCTGAGCCGTCAGGCGAAGGGTTGGCTCATAGAGCTTCTATGGTTGGCAAGTGGGTTTTGCTCTTAGATAATGGTTCAGTCAGAACTAGATAAAAGAAGCTCTTAGTCTTATGAGATCAGTACAATCCAAGGTTTTGCATTTCATAATCGGCATTCATTTTGAACCAGGGAAGGGCACCCATCTTTGGTTTTGATTGGGAAGAACAAAAGTGACACTAAAATGAGACACCTCCTCTGAGAACTAATTTTTGGGGTCAATTTGAGCTTCTGTAAGCAAACATTTCCATAATATTGCATGTAATAGGGCTTTGAAACTAAACTTCAAGATTTTGAACCAGAGGATTTTCAAAAAAGGACTTGTAATCTAAAGATTGTGCTAAGAATGAGGATCTAGGGGTGACAGGCAAGGCGTGAAAAGGGGTCTTTAAGACCACATATCATCTACCATCTTTCTAGGTCAGTGCACTCCCCCTGGAATTTAGTGAAAAAGCTTTTATTTTCAGGCAAATTTAAGCAAGGGTCATGAATTTTGTAGTGTTGAGAAGATTATTTATTCTTTCTATTATTTTACTTTAAGATCATGGAATGTTAATGAGCTGGAATGGATAAGATTCAGGTGTTATAATTGTATAGGCACCAGTTGATTTGACAATTTTGATATCACTAGTAGTAGTACCGTAGTGCATATTAGTTGAAATTTGCATATTTAACCCTTTGAACCCTTCGAGCCGGTATACCGGCACACATGTACATGTACCGTATATCAGATGAGCCCGGCTTTTGCATACGGATATCTTGTAGGATGTGGGTCGATTATTTTTTTGGAATTTTAGAATAGCTGGCAAAAAAGTGACACTGAACATTAAAGATATCATAAAATATTGAAGTTTATCGGGGAAAAAGCGCCCCCTTTTCTAAAGACATCATCAACGCCAATGTGCCAAAATCTGACCCTTTTTTGATCTTTTTTCTGACGAGCATGCGTATTTAGCTTTGTGGTCATTGCGGGGAGTGAGAGTTATGTCCCTACATTTCGCTGATACTTATTTGTTTGCTGAAAACTCCCACTGTGATTGACATTTTTCAAACAAGTTTTTTTCTCAATATTTCACATGGTTTGCTCATGAAATGTATTCAAAATGCAAATTGTTAACTCAATACATGTACAATTTGAAAATATTTAATTTAAAATTTTACAAGAAATATTCACATTTACCATTTTGGTAATATTGATACGAATATACTACAAACATTTAGGAAACATTTTAGTATATTTATTTTAAAAAGGCGTTTAAATGATAATCATGCATAAAAATCAACATGTATCAGTGTCTGCTATTGGGTTGACTTTTACGGTCTTTAGGAAAACAAAATACACTTGAATTCTATTTATCCAGTAGTAATATGCACTTAACTTAGGCACCAACTGTAGCATAAATATAATGCAAACATTGGTATATTTTGTTTCCAAATATTTATGCTCAATTTGGTAAATCATACAGAAAGTTGGTGATGATATTTTATATTGTTAATACTAGAGGCTTTGGTTTAAATAAAAGTAAATGTTCTGCCCAGCTTGCTTTTTGTTCACTGTCAAAATGTATTTATACCTAAAGTTAGACTAAGCATCGGGGTTTAGCGCGATCACACAAAAGCACCAAAATCATGCCTTTTGTGGTCCATGCATCACGCTTTTTAAGATCCATCGAGAATTTTCATGATTTTTCCCACAACACTTTTTTTTCAATGCCAATTTACCAATAAACAAACAAATAAATGTTCAAACCATGCTTCGTTGAGGTTATGTAATTTTATAAATATGATATAATTTATAATAAGCGAAGAATCAATGCAGAAATGTGTTTGAAGTAGTAATCAAATGATAACCAACACCTTCAAAGCTTTTGCTTCCAATCAGATAACGAATACCATAATGTTTTATTATATGGTTTGAATGAATACCATAATGTTTTATTATATGGTTTGAACATTTAAATGTCCAGCATGGTTTGAACATTTAAATGTCCATCTTATTGTACAGATATATTTTTGTGATGATGAAATAGTTATAGAAAATGAAGAGCACGCATAACACATTGAAATTTTTGTTAGGCCTATTGGATCAAGTTACATTGATCAATAAATTCATATGAATGTAGGCTAAAACAGATATCTCAAAACTGTGTTGTTTTGTTATTCAAGTAAAATTTGTTTTGAAAATGCATTCAAATAACTTCCCTGTAATTATTTTAGACTCAGAACCCCTAGATTTTGGTCATTTCACTCATTATCAACTAGAACTATTGCTTCTTGACCAGATTTTTCACATATTTTTGTGCTTTTTGAAATCAGATAAAACTTGTGCTCAAACTGTGACAAAATTTTATGTTAGGTTATTTTTAAAGAAGGCAAAAAAATAAATGACATAATCTTCTCAGCAAGTCAAACCTGTAGTTTTATTGTATTAAATCAAAAAATAACAATAGACTTGAGCATGATGAAATCATATTTGATAAAGGAACTTGTTGAGTTGAAAATGTGAAATTTTATGCGGGAAGACAAAAGGATGCAAGTATATTAGGATGGGGATGGGCCACAAATTCAGGTAGCAAAATCAGGCTCTCTGGTATTTCAATCGGTCCTTTTTCTTAGCAAAATGTAGTATTTTGATGTGTTTTCTTTTCAACATTTGCCAAACTTTGTACCAACCAAATGGTGCAAATTAGAGCATTTCTTCACAAAACTTGTGCCAAAATAGCACAAGTTTGGACAAAAACATGCGATTTTTGAATAAATATGACTCAAAATATGGTATGTGGATGGGGGCTTTTCACTTTTGCAGAGGCACGCCCTTACCCAAACTAGTCCGATCCTAGGACCTTGAATTTTTCTGTGATACTATCCACAATATAAATACCACTTAATAGAAAGACCGAGTTCTACATGGCCAACTTGACGTATAGCTGATTGCCCCTCCCAGAAAAAAAGGGGTAGGTAGTAAAGTGGCTTTCTAGATCTCTGGACTTGATAGTTATATCCCTCATGTTAGTTTGTGTCACCCGAAAAAAAAACCAAAAAAAACAAACAATGGTTCTATTAATGGAACTTACCCAAACCAAATTTGAATGCCCCAAGATTTCATGACTGAAAGATGTTTTCTTTTGGAGATATGAGTGAAAATGTGTCTTATTTATATGATAACTGAATTAAAATAATTACATTTTCACACTTAGTATTAGGCATCAGTGACATTGCGCAGAAAAATGCTCATAAAATCAAAATAGTTGGAGTATGGACCAATTATACAGAAATAAAGTGATGGTAGTCTTTTACAATAAATAAATTATTTGGAAAATGGACCATGCTCCTTTAAAAATGAAATTATTTATTATGGAATGTCTGGTCTGGTCATAAACTAATTCATGTGCATCGTTCTGAAATAAAGGAATGCAATTAGTAAATCTGAGTTATGCCTAATCTTGAAGCTAATCCAGGAAATTTAGACTTTTTGAGGCCATCAGAAATAATCTCATCATATAGCAATATAACAAAACCACAATCATAAATTGTATAGAAACTTCAAAGTAACTTGTACTTCTTCAAAACCTTTCCCTTTTTATAACACAATGTCTTATTAGAGAATTGGGAGAAAGTATGATGTCCAGTGTTCCTGCTAAGGCCAAAAAAATTTCTTTGGTTGCCCTCCACAGCTTTTTTCAGAGAGGGTCAGTCGTGTTTTTTTTTTTAATTTGTTTTTTAATACTCTTCCACGGACTGCTAGGTCGATCGGCCGCTCCAGCCTTCACAACTTCCCCTGCAACATCCAAATCAAAATAATCAAATACTTCTTGTAGTGATTTGGGACATCCTAAACATTTTGAGGGTTGAATATCGAAAAAAAGCAACAAATATAACATTTTTTTTGTAGTTTGCAATAAAATTCAATTTCAATAAAAAAAAGTTTTGGTCAGGCTGAAAAATAGGGTCGGTCGGTGGAAGGCAACCAAACAATTTTTTTTTTTGGCCTAAGGCAGTATGACGCGTCATTGGCACAAGAGCCCGAAAAATTGGGGCAACAGGTTTCTGAAAATGT
>JXSR01S024814.1:38566-72920 GCA_000969725.1 Ophiothrix spiculata
GGATTACAAGCAGTCCTTGTAGGTTCAAGGTCAAGTTCATGTATGACTCCCACACAAACCTTGTGTGTTTTGCTGTATTGGCTAGTAAGGAGAAGCGTGCCTGTTTGCCTGTGTGATGTAAAATCCTATGCACTTCGGTCTGCCAGGGTTGGGGTTAACTTGGTATAATTTTTATATTGCTTGCTGTGTTTGTTTGGTGTGCACGTATTGCTTGATACCTAGTCCTATATTGTAGCTGTCTTTACTGATTACTCTATGTTCTTATGTGAAATAAATAAATCTAAAACTAGAACTAATACTTCGCAACTGTGCGACGTTGCGACCATAATCCAGGCATGATTATCTTCAGGTTTTTGCCTGAATTCAGGCAAAAATGCTTGGATCTTCACTGTACAAAAGTATTGGGAAATTCACATTTTCAGGCAAATTCAGGCAAAATTACAAAAAGCCATAATCATCCCTGATAATCAATGGTTTTCAACAGGCATCCAATTCTTGAATTGGTCATGTGATAGACGGCTAGTGACGTCACAAAGTGCTTGGTCCCATATGTGAGATAAACTGTAGCGTAGGCCCCCTTTCTTATTGACAAGGAGGAACATTACCACAAGTGAGGAATCAAGGAATCCATGTGGGAGAGAATTGAGAACCCGACCCTCAATAAGAAAGGGGGCCTATGCTACAGTTTATCTCTCGTGTGGGACCGAGCACTTGGTGACGTCACTAGCCGTCTTGTCACGTGACCAATTCCAAGAATCGGATCCCTGTTGAAGACCATTGGTAATGGTCACAATGTCGCACAGTTGCAAAGTAAGTTCCAGTTTTAGATTTATTTACTTCACATATTTACTTTTACTTCTACTGGATGAATGAGAACATACATCTTCACTCTATGTTCTTGTTTCATACTTGTTTTGAGAAATCTTGCTTGGTTGCCTGCCTGAGATACTTTTTGCATGCTTGTTTGCTTAATGCTTGATTAGTATACTTTCTTAAATGGCCTGTTGCATGCTTGTTTTGCTTGACCCACTTACTGCATGCTTGTTTGCTTACAGTATATCTAGCTTACATGTAGGTAACTGTCTTGCGTTGCTTATAATTGCATGCTTTTAAGTTAAATGCTTGCTTAGTTATGTTGTTTATTGTGTACTTTCTTGTGTTGCTTATTGCATGCTTAGGTTGCCTGTTTTGAGTTTCTTATTGCATGCTTGTTTGCTAAATTTGTATGCTTGATTTGTTTACTTTCATGTGCTGCCTATTGCATGCTTGTTTATTAATATGTACTTGCTTATTGATAATTGTGAGTCTTCTCCGAAATTATCAACAACAAAACATGATTGGTGATCGTAGTTTTATATTCTATTTTTCATGACTTCACCCAGCATGTATAAATCTCTTCATCATATTGAAATATCATTCTCATTTAAGTCCCGGTGAATAAAGCACACTTCTTTTAATGTGGGAATCACAACTTGAAAATGCGTTCATACCGCAATAACTTATCAGAATTTCCTTATTCCTAAAAGTAAAAAACCTGGTTCGCTCGGTAAATTACTATAGGTTATACTGTCTTTCATCATATACATGTAGTCATTTCACAAAAATAGGAGTTTTGTATAAAAGCACACATGTGACACATTTTCTATGACAGGAAGAGTCATATGTCAAGTTTTTTAGCCATATTTTAGGCTATCCAAAACCATATGTTTAGAAATATGGGTCACAGGAATCTGGTTCGATCAGGTATTTCGTCCTTTTAATGTTGCAGGGATGAGAAAGTTCCTCTTTTCAGCTGATTTCCTCTTTTTTGATCATGTTCACATGCTAAAATTTTAGCTTTTTTATTCATTTTCAGCCCATTTTTGACCTATAACCCAACTTTACGAAGCTTTTCCTCTTTTTTGACAATTACCCATTCTCATCCCTGTGTTGGCCTTGATATACTTTCAGAACTATTTCTTCCATGAGTCACCATTTTGAAGGAGTTTTGTCGGTTTCCCAACTAGATGTTACATTCTTCACTCATCAAACGCTTATCTGCGAGACCGCACTACTCATTGTGTAGGGATGGATCTATTATACACACACAGGCACGTGTATTCTGCCTCTGGCTGTATTGTATTTCTTCTTCACGTGCCATCCCTATACAGCAATATACTGTTCCAGTTTAGCACTGTCAACTTTTTCATAGTGATTTTGGGACTGCATGAGTCAGAATAAGAGATGTTTAAGATTTTCTATTATTTCATTGTTTTCAGTGCCAGTAAATCCACCGGTAGATGTCATCATTGCAGACGTCGCCTCGACCAGTCTTTTTTTTGAATGGGGCGAGGTTCCCTGCGGTAGCAGGGCAGGATCGATCACCGGGTACAGGTACAAACTGAGAAGAAATAGTTGGGTCCACGACAATTATGCATGTTAGAATAACCAACTTGGTGGGTTGTACGGCGTATAATGTCAGCGTGGCGGGAAGAACCAACGACGGGATTGGACCATTTAGTGAGCCGCTTCGAGTTGTCACTGCAGTTGATGGTAAAAAATGAAGTGTCTTAATTTTCCATTATTTTAGAAATATATATTGCACCCCAAAAGCATGTCATTTTTATCCTGCTGTTGCAAGTAAATATGCAGTATCATTATTTGAATGATCAGAGTCCACATGTATCCACTGGTGCACATTTCTATGATGCTAGTCTTTCACTGTGCATAATAGGTAAGATGCCAGCATAAATTATTGCATGCTCCATGCAAAGTCATCGCAAAAGACTATCACTGTGAAAGACTTATCAAATTATTTTATATGCATGCTGCTATTTAAATCATATAAAATTACATGTAAAAGCATTCCAGCCATAGAAATTATACAGGAGAAGCGGTACTCGCTGCCATTTTGATTTGACTGCAATATAAGGGCGCACACCAGTAAATCAATCCGCGATTCCTTTAATGGTTTGATTACCGGTAAAAACGCTGACTATTTGGACCTGTTTTATGCTATTGTACGAGTATTGTTGAAGTTTTATGGTTCAAATGAAAGCTAAACGTGTTCTGAATAAAATAAATACGATTATATTCAAAATTTTGATTTCCGACACAAAGTAGTCCCTCGGATTATGAAAATGGCGATAAAGGGTTTTCAAGCTAAAAAACGGGTAAGAAAATGTGAGGGCGCTGTTTGGGACATCATAGCGCAAAAACGAGATGGAAAACCACCCGTACATTGAAACATATGTTAAAGATCTGTTCATCTACTTTCCATTGGTATGAAATTTGAATAGAATACCTTACCGCTTCAGGTTCAAAAAAAAAAAAAAAAATTTGCGACAAGCATTTTTACATGTATTTCAATGGAGGAGTTATTTACTGGTGCGCGCCCTTTGAAATCCTATGGGATGGCAGCCATCTTCGACTGGCACTCATGGAGGGCGAGTTATTTTACCTCTTGTCATTTTACGGCCTTGCATACTACACTTCATTTGCAGGTGATCAGAGCAAATGGTAACAGACGCTGTTTGAAATGCAGACATGGTTTGCACATGAAACAAAATGCACACGCTGTATATGCGTCAAGTGACGATTTATGTGATCTGCCAGCAATTGGGCCTGTTTCTGAGCTAATCTGGAAGTACATTAACTCTGCTCCATCAGCGACAACAAGATGGCGGCGAGCATCGCTTCTTGATCATAATTTCTTTTGATTCCAGCACACTATTTTTAGCGATCCTTTCCAACCTGTCCCTTTGAAATCAAAGGGAACCTTTTTAAAGGTCTCCCTTTAAACATAATCCCTTAGGAATGTAATGTAATTCTTTATATTTTACTTGAAAACTATGGAATCCGTTCTTAAATTCAATAAAGATTGAACTTTAAGAGTCCCTAATATCCTTGTAGATTTCATAACCCAAAAGTATTCCCATTTTCTTTTAAATAATCAAAAATAAGTTTAAAGGGAGCTTAAAGGAGCCTTAAATTTTGAAGGGAAAATTTTGAGAGGATGCACAACTGATTCTGAAATCAAAGCTGAATTTATACTGCAAATGACCCCCAACTTTTTGATTGGATGTATTTGAATTGAAATAATATACATACCAATTCACCGTAGTTGAAATCATGGTCAACATGCAATTGCATCTCTGAGAAAACCCCTTTAAAGCTACAAATTTCAATTGAGTGGTGTTGAATTTGGAGGTCAATATGTCGACAAGCTTAGAATACATCACATATGTACATGATCTGTACACTTGTTGAAATGATGTATCAGAGTCTGCTGTTAAAAAAATCAATGTTAAAATCTCCTATTATATAAAGTTTTTTTTTATGTTCTGTTGAGTGTAAATTCAGCTTAGTCAAGTTATCTTTTGATACTGTTTATTACTTACAGCAATTTACATATTTTGCTTATATTTAAATGCATGACATTTTTTGACTGTATGAATCCATCAGATTATGTAAGATATATTGGTATTGGTATACTCATAATAATGATGCATACTGAAAAGTGTTTTGGTTGTTTGACACTTTTTGACACTCTCTGTTTGTATTTACTCTTGACTGAATTGATTTTGTCATTTTGCAACTTTGTCACCGGGATTTATGTCATTTGTCACATAGCTCGACCTAAATCCATCATGGCTTGCTGTATGTAGATGCTACCTCCTGAAACAAACACTTTGACTTTATATACTCTGCAACTCCCCCAATCTGCAGAGGTCAAATTAAATGCGGAAAAGCTAGGTGTGCAGTGCTTTTTTGCTTGGCTGCTTGATTTATAAAATGAGTTTATCCTTAAATGATTTGATGCTAGGAGCTGTTATAATGGAGTCTGGTAGGTTTCACCTCTGATACAAGTTAATAACCCCCCCCCAAAAAAAAAAAAAAAAAAAAAACAGATTGCAATGCAAAAAAGTAGCACATAAATCATCATGCATTTAGGGTTGCAAATTAAAAAAACTTCCAATATTCTACATCTTACAATTCTGATGGATTTAGACAATGCTTTCATGTCAACACATTTTTTGACATATACCGTATTCATTCCAATAACCGCCCTGGGCCCTTTACAAAGTCATTTTGCATGGGTCCTTATTTTTGAAACTGATAGGATAAATTCTGAGTAAACACAACAATTTTCAAAGCAAGAAATTGCTCTTAATACCACAAAACATCAACAAAATGAACATAAAAATATATTTTGTTGGTGTTTTATCACCTCAAATGCATGGAAAGAAGTCGCTGAGTGCAACTTATTTGTACCAAATTTCACCCAAGAAACTTTGGTGGGCGCTTATCGGGTTTTGGTTATTGGAATGAATACGATGAATTACCCTGATCTGCTTATCGTGTTTTCATCATGAATCCGCACTACTGAATAGAGGATTTGCATGGGACACGAGTCATGTTTGCATGTTGTGGATATGTTGGTGCACTTTTTAGCATGTTGAAAAAATGTTTAAAAAACATTTTTTCCATGGTGATTGTCTTTTGCGTGTACATGAGTTTAACATAGATTTATCTTGTTTTGCACATTCTTTTCTAACAATGTTCACAATGTCTTATTTAGAAGATGTACTTCATAGGCCAAATCAAATATTATTGGATAATAAAAAACAAAAATACAGAGAGCAAAGCCCCGTTGTTTGTAAATCCAAGTCTGGTTTACATTAGCCAAGATTTGTTGTTTGGCCTATGGATCTCGTTATTTTGGTTCATTTTATGTGACACTTTAGTCTTGAAATTTATCACGTTACTGTCAATCAATGATTCTAATAATTTTAAGCCCAGCTTTTTGTTCCTGCTAGTCTCTCTTATGCATTGAGTTTCAGTGTACAAAAAAATCATTTCGGGCCAATTTTGGACCTAGTTTTGGCAGTATTTCAAAAAGTAAGTCAGAAATCAAAACTTCGAGAAATGTGTTCATAGACATGTATTTCTAGATTCTAAAAATCATAAGAGGTCCACAACTGTTTCCAATATTTAGTTAGATTGTTTACAAATATATTGGGCCAAGAACAAGGGATTTTAGACCTTTGGTCCAAAATCATACATTTTGGTCCCAAACTGATCTAACCATCATCTTCTACATGAAAATCCACATCTAGAAATTTATACTTTGATATATGGATTTAATTATTGGCTGAGTTTCAATGTATAATATATTTCTCAAAACGATGGATTAACTGTGCCCTTAATTGCACTTCCTGGCATAATTGACCTTCAACAGCTGAGGTATAATTAGATACTTATGCATGGATGCATTGTTATGTCAAAAACCGAAATTCAAAATTTTCACCAAATTTTCACTTAAGAAGCTAGTTAAGGCCAAAAAAAAAATTGTTTGGTTGTCCTCCACAACCTTTTTTGAGCAAGTGCAAGTTTTTTTAGATGTTTTTTCAAATGTAAGTCAAAGCTACACCAAATTATGACCTCTAGAAAGATGAGAAATCTCTTTATTACAAGTTTAAAAACAGTATTACAATTAATGTAAACAAAATGAAAACAACAACATAGAAAATATTTCAAATGAACAAAATCCTTTTTTTGGAAATCTGAAAATTAGGCGCGGTATTCTTTTGTACAGTAAAAACTGTTTTTCCAGTTTCGAAAAATAGGAGCGGGCGGTGAAGGACAACCAAACTTTTTTTTTTTTGGGGGGGGGGATGCCTTATCGCTGTCATGGCTGTTGAAATTAGCTCCTTGTTACTGCGTGACTGTTTGTTGGAGTAGTACTCTCAGGTTTACACCTGCGTTTAGCTGTTGAATTTAGTTTCCCTTGCAGAAGACCTGAAATGCCGCTCACGGTACTAACACAACTATTGAATTCACCTCTTTGTGCACAGCAGTTGAAACTTACAGGACATGGCTGTTGAATTCAGCTACCAACTAGCGGCTTTCTGAATCAAGCTCTAGCACATAGCTGTTGAATTTAGCTCTGAACATTCGACTGTTAAATCTAGCTCCTAACACATGTCTGTTCTAATCAGCTACTAACATGTTTCTTCAAATCAGCTCCTAACATATGGCTGTTGAATTCGGCTTCTAACACATGGCTGTTGAATTCACCTCCTAACACTTGCTTGTTGAATTCAGCTACTAACACATAGCTGTTGAATTCAGCTCCTAATGTATATACCCCTAATCATTGCTATATATTGACTTCCATTTAGTTCCTGGCCAAACAGGTCCGCTTCATATACCAGTCATCACCGCCACAAGCTTACAGCTATCATGGGAAGCCCCTACAACAGCCTGCAAAGCTGCATATTATTTGCTAGATTATGTGCTCATAAGTGAGGATCAGTGCGCCTTTCCAAACACCAAATCAAGTCTCAATCTCACCGATATTACGGTGACCCTGATGGACTTGAAGCCTAATTCTGTGTATGAGATCGTCATAAAAGCGTACAATGAAGCAGGCGCTGGAGAGTTGAGACAAAATGTTGCCCCTACTGGCACTTCAGGTAAAGAATAGGTTGATAGTTTTAATGTATTTTATTGCATAGGGTAACATGGGGCCTTTTTTAAAATCTGGGGAAAACTTCCATAATATTAAAATACCACATGTTCTACGTGGCCTATATCCATGGTATGTCCGATTTCTTTAAAGAAAAACTGGAAGGTTGATATAGTCTGTCAAGACTGTTACAATTTAAAAATAAAGCTATAGCATACGTTCATGACTGATGAAAAACGGAGGATCTCGTTTGAAAATTCAGAGGTATGTTTTCAACTTTTGTGTTCTGAAATAGGTTTAAACTTCCATCAAAGCTTTAGCATGTTTCATCAATGTAAGGGGCGGCTTCAAAACTCAACCGGTGGTTGTCTGCCGGTTCTGGGCGGTTCAACCGGAATAAACAATAGCCAACTGGCCAGAACCGCCCAGAACTGGCAGACAACCGCCGGTTGAGTTTTGAAGCCGCCCCTAAGACATTTGTCTAAGCTGATGGTTCTGCCAGGCCCTTTTTATGTTTGGAAAAAAATTGCTTAACATGTTCATGTAACAAAACAAGCTACAACATTTTAATTGAAAGAAAACAATTTATTTCTCAGCAAAAATAAAAGGTTTAACTGGAGATCTTAAGCTGGATTTGTTAGAAAAGTGTTTATCAGGAACCAGTAGGTTTCTAAAATCTTAAATGAATATAATTGGACCTGAAATATTGTTAGTAGAAGCTTCACATTTTCTTGATTTATATTAAAGGAACAAAAATGTGGTAGAAACATACCAACATTTTTTAATTTGGCGTGTGTGCAAACCATTACGAGCTTGTCACTTTCAAAAGCTTTTTTTTTTCAGAATTTTTATGCACATCAGAAGTATACCGTTTAGGTCTTAAAATGGGGATTTCATAAAGCTTGGGCACAGATATGCGATGCTGATATGCTACTCCCTCGTCCTTGCATTAGAGTCCTTGGTTTGATTCTCTTTGCTATTTAAACATTTGCTTTTACCATCCAAATGTGCTTTTGTGACTTTCCCAAGCCTCCCTAAAAAGATTTTATATCATGTTTAAATATGCTCACCATCATCATCGTGTGGATGCACAAGCTTTCATCAACAACAATCCTGGGCCAATCCTGGATAGCTGATGATCAGTTTGCTATTCACATCATACAGAAGAATTTTATTGCTCGACAAACTTGTGCATATTTTATAAAAAGTGTAAAATCAAATACTCCTGTTGCTACTGTGTATATTTCAATCAGTCCATTAAAGGAAATAAATAGTATTCTGACTTTAAATATTTTTAAATACCATTTCTACCCTTTCCAAACACGGTTATGCCCTATTATTAAGGCATGTGATCTCAAAACTTTAAGTTTTAGATGGTTTATAAATGAAAGCTGAAAATACTTTTTCTACATCATACAAGAACCTGTAGATAATTATATTTATGGTGTTTCATGATTGGTGAAAAAGTGTTTATCATTTTGTAGCATACTATAAATTTTATATGTATATATACTGTTTTTCACATTTAAATTTTTGATGCATGAATGCATGTTTTCCAATATTGCAAATCTGCTGTATACATTGAGAAAATTTTTTGCTACATAAATGTTACATACACTGTATATTTTAACATAAAATTGGTTCCATTCTGAAATGTTTTCCAGTTCAGGCTGAGAACTCTTTTACACCAATGTTAATATCAGAAAATTTATCAAACTATAGGTAAAAGTTGGTTTTAGATACCTGAAATTGTAGCTTATTTTCTCAGCGTGTATTGCATTGTAAATCCATTGCTTGCTTATATTATGCATGTTTGCACCCATGTTAAATGTTTAATACATGGTTGGATTCCTATGATCTACAATATTGTACCATATTGCATTGTAGCTTTTGTTGTGCCACAAAAGTATCCATTTTGATGCTGTGCTGGAGTACCTGCGTGGGTACCAACTGGTCGAAACCCATAAAGATCCTTATGGATACTTATATAAGAATGCCTGAAAGGGTATCAGTGATGTTGTACAGTGTAATGCATCATATGATCCTGCCTGTGTATATCTCCAGTTGTCATTTTACAAAAGATTGTATGGTTATAAATTTTTTACCAATATTTCATCTTATAGATTTAAAGATATATTTTCATCCCAATTTTGATCAATAATCATTTCAATTGGCCAAAACTGATTTTTACTTAAGTCTCTTTTGTGCCGAGCTTGTTTTATGGGTTCAAAGAATGATTACAAGCCAAATTAAATAAGCATTAGTCATGTTTTGATTCATATATCCAAAAGAGTGTTGGTTTAAATCAAGTAATTTGATGATCAAAGGAAGAATTTAATTGAACAAGCATAAATATTATCACAATGTGATAAGATGTTCACTCATAATACATTCTGATTTTCAGTTCCTGGCATAGCGCCATCAAATGTGCGTGCAACGTCATTTACGACCACCACCCTGAAATTTGCGTGGGATGAAATCCCATGCGGCAGCAGAAATGGTTACATCTACAGATATCCGTGGAGACTGTTGAATTCGGAAGACTCGCAAGTTGTCAAAAGTGGCGAGGTCAGGTCAACGAGTGTGGAGGTAAAGGGACTGATGTCATGCACAAGTTATGTGTTTGAAGTAGCAGCAAAGACGACCATCGGCACTGGACCGTATAGTGACGGACTGGTACAGGCAACAGGAATCGGTGGTGGTAAGTATGGCAATCAAGGTATATACTCCATAAACCTTGAAGTATGCACAACTCTGTTACGAGATTCAAAGCATATATATCACTTGTATTCTTCAACATTGAGAACTGGTGGTTTTGTACTAGTAAAGATGATTAGGACCAAATCACTGCGTATTAATATTTTGGTACATGAATCATTCATGATGTTGGTATTATTTTTGGCTAATTTTGTTGCTACCACATGAACAAGATTTGATCATAAGGTCTTCTGAATATTCAGCAAGATTGAGTATGTTGTTATGATATTCAGATTCAGATATATTTTATTTGCAATGCATCTTGGCTAAAAAGCCAAATTGAACATACAAAATTACATGAAATATAATACAAATACAAGGAAAACAAGACAAAAAGAACAATGGAGGCAATGCAGAAGTGCAAAGGAATGATGCCAAGAAGCAGCAGACAAAAACCTACTTATTAAGCAAATTAATGAAGTAGGGGATAGGACTGTTGGCAAATCTATCCGTCCGCGCAAAGTAACGGGAGAACTGTTCATCATTCCTCAGACTTCTGCTACGGCAATCCTTTCTTCTGGGAGGAAGGAGACCACGAAAATACAGAGTAATTTAATTCCCTGTATGGTCATAATGTTTTTTGTGGGATAATCGGCTGCTTGTTGCAGACTTCAAGAGATTTACGGAGTGAAGTTAAAAAGCTTTAACCCAATTGGTTTGTAGCCACTTTATGATGTCTACGGTTGTTGTAGACAATCATAAAGTGGCTTTTAAAAATTATTTTACTTAATAAACTGTGATTGGGTACTGGAGCATACGTATTTGCTAATTGTTCGGATCACTAGTATTTGTGGGGAGAGCCTCGATTTGACAGTCAATTAAACTAGTGTGTTATACAACGATGTATTCACTTCATGCAAGGTCAGTGGTTTTTGAAAGAGGGAATCAAACTAATGGTAATTTTATATTAGTACCAATCCATCTCGCAAGACATGTCAAGGCTCTACCAAAATGGCGAAACTGTACAATAGGCTAATAGTAAGGGACTAGCAAGGTGATAAAATAAGCTTTGGTTTAAGTTGGTTTAATTCAAGAAATGTTTGTTTGTGGCAAAATGCCAGGGTTTAAAATAATTTCTTTTACCAAATTATAAGATTGGTGAGCAAATCAATATACTTTGTTGGATTTTCTTGGTACTTGGGACACAATGGTACTTGGGAAGAGGCACACTATGTCATCCCTATATGAATGGGGTCAAAGATCATCTAGGGGTCAATTTTTATATTTTTTTTTGCGTTTTGGGGGAATTTGAATTTTGATACAACTTGCAGCTGTAGGTTTTTCATTTTACTTTTTTTGATTTTGTTGGTACTATCTTCTATCCATCTTTCACATGCTTAACTGGTTTAACCTAACTTGATTGATTTAAAGCATTTAAACAAGTAACACACTGATCAAATAGTTAGGCCAAAGTATACATTTTTACAGCATACGGAAAAGTGGAATATTTTAAGCTAATAAACGCAAAGGAATTATAAGGGAAATTAGTCCTGTCGGCCATTTTGATTTGACTGCTGTGTAAATCCTATTTAATGGTGGCCATCTTGGATTCTTGCTTATGGAGGGTGAATTATTGCATCTCTGGCATTTTATGGCCATGTGTGCCTCTCTTTGCAACTCTTTGAAATGGGTTCTTCTTCCATCCATCTTTTCTTGCAGCACCCAGTGCAGTTTCGGCTCTTACAGCCACAGAGCCAACAAATGCTACATTGGTTATAACATGGGAACCATCCAGTCCCTGCACCGCATCAGAATATGTGATCCGCTATACTTTGACCAGCAGAGACCAGTGTGAAAGCGTCGATGACGAGTCAATGGTGGTCGTAACCACGGATACAACAATCACCTTGACGAACCTGTCGCCATATTCCAACTATACAGTAACAGTGTATGGACAAAACAACGAAGGTACTGGACCTGTACGGATGACAGAATTTGCGACCTCTGCCTATGGTAAGGAAGTTATATTGAATCCAAGAGTTGCAGGTGTAGGTAGTGTCTTAAGGCTGGGGTAGACCTTCAAATGGCATAAACCGTTTTTGTGCTCTAACTTTCAAACTAATTGCATAAACTATATAAAAGTATACATTTTTAGAAGCGGATTTTTACCCTGAACATGATGATGATATCAGTTTTTGACCAAAAATGTCAATTTTGGCAAAAAATACCAACAACCATATTTTTTGCCCTAAAATTTCTGGAAAACTTAACTAAAATTTGCATTCATGAAATTTTGAACTTTTAAGCTTTTTGGAATTTAGAAACAAACGCTTTTCTCAAATTTTTGATTTTTATCTTAGTTTTTTTAAAAATGCAAAAAATAAGTCAAAAAATGAAAATAATCCCACCGCTGCCACCAAAATGACAATTGTTGGCCTATTTTTGGCTTTTTTTCAAAAAATAAGATAAAAATCAAAAACCATTTATGCCATTTGAAGGTGTACCCCAGCCTTAAAGCACTGCTGTGCAGCAACATCTCCTAATCTTTCACCTAGAGGTTTATTTTCCCACAGCCTCGCCCAGAAATCCTAGAAAATTGTTTTGTTATATACATCATATAGAGAGATAAGAAAGGAGATTGTTTGATCGCCCAGCCTGTAACTCAAATTAATGGTGTTACAGTTTTTTACACCTGCCCGTTCTGAAAATCAAGGAAAAGGGGTATATTTTCAATCACCATCAATTGCAAGGACTGTGATTTCATGAAAAAGGGGGTATTTTACGGGTCAGTCTCAGTGAAATTTTTGGTAATGGGGTATTTCAATATCCCATTTATTCATATTCATCAAGCATGAGTACTCCTATTTTTTCCCTGATTTTGCCAACAAAAGGCGGTAAAATTTGATCAAAACTCCTTGCAGTGGAGAACAAGCACAAGTACCAGCTATTGTGTTGGGTTGTGACCAAATTTGACGAATCACCTCGCAATCAAAGGAAAATTTGCTTAATCTTTTGCCTATCTATCACAGCCAGTGTAAGTCGAATTATAGGCCTCGAGCAGTGATTTTTTACAAGCTGCCCATGCAGTACAGCTAAATGTTATGGAAATCTGAAAGCATGGTCAAACCCCTTTGATTGGGGGGGAGAGCAGGTAGCACAGCAGTAATTCCATTTTTTTGCACCAATGAGCCCAGGGCTGTTGTGGGTTTGATCCCCGATCTCAGCGCTGTATTCGCAATTGGTTGCCAGGCCAAACTTGCTTCCGCAGGTTTGCTCCGGGCCCTCCAGTTTTCCTCCTGCATCTCAAACTGGGAAATAAATCTGGGGCCCATTTCACTAACATTTAGCGATGGTCGCTAACCCAGTTTTGATCGCTAACTTCAAAAATGATCGCTAAATTGTTAAAAATACTCGCTTTTTAGCGATCATTTTTGGAGTTAGCAATCAAAACGGGGTTAGCGACTATCGCTAAATGTTAGTGAAATCGACCCCTGACCATCTGACAGAGGACCCTCATGGAAAGCAGTGCTAGACACTGACAAGGCTATCCTCTACAAATTTGTCAAATTTATTTATTTTATAAGTGTTTGGGAATAATTGACAAGAGAATCACTGTTTTGGCAAATCAAAAACTCAAATTTTACCTACAGATTGACATCGGGTGTCTTATTGCACTGCACTATTATAGTCATACACTAGATTAAATGAAAAATGTTTGGCAGTAGTGAAGTTCATTTGTTATCCATTTTGTGTATGTTATAATACTCTTAGTTCCCCTTATCAATCATACCATTAAGGGAGTTTGTGACCAAAACATTAAGACATTTGTTATTTGATTTTGCATCTTAAGCTGTGTGTGATGAAACTCATATCAACCCCCTTGGTTTGCGGAATGTTGCACTTTATGTATGATGTTGATTAAAATCATCAAAATGAGGGGTTTTATTTGTAGAATTTTATAAAAAAAGCTGCAGAAAACACAAAGAAATAGTTCAATAATTAAACTTAGTGGTATGATAATTTTATTGAGGAAACAGATATATGGTATAGAAAATTATCACCCTTCCAGTGTCATCAAAACTATCATACCTCATGTCATCCAAACTACCATACCTCTGCCTCACCGAATAATATTAAAACAAACTTCTTTAGATATAGGTTCCCACATCATAACATTGCGCATGGAAAATGCAACATACAGATGTACTTTGGTACCAGTACCTGATATAATACATCTTTATGCTGTCAGAATTAATATGAAATATATTTGGTTGCCAACTTAGCAAATATGGTCATATTTTGATTTAGATTTAACTTTAGATCCAAACACAATTAATAGTTACCTTCGGAATTTTAAGATGGAACTCCATCTTTCATCAGCAAATGGTGTTGGTCGACTGTATTAGGAATTGATCTTTTTGACCTTTGACCTAATAACAGCCTCGTAGACTCCTGAAAGCTTGTGTCGGACCCCGTCTCGACCAACACCACTCGCTGATGAAAGATGGAGTTCCATCTGAAAATTCCGAAGGTAACTATTAATTGTGTTTGGATCTAAAGTTTAAATCTAAATCATGATTTATACCAACAGATGAACTTTCATGAATGGTATGATAACTGATAATAGCAACCCTCCTAGAATAAACTAGATTAAGCACTTGCATGTTGTATTGAACTGTATTCATATATAGGTAAATATTTTGTAACTCACACTTAATGTTTGGTTGGGTCCATTTCTTCTATGTAGCACCGACTGAAGCTATCCAAAACCTCACAGTATACATCTTGTCAGCATATCAGCTGCAGTTATCATGGCTGCCAATTATTATAGCCTCATCCCCATGCACACCCACCACATATCTCATTCAATACACTGTCATCAATCAGGATCAGTGTGCAGAGTTAAACATACTCAGGGACTATGCCGAGGTGGTTGAGAATATGGTGGTGTTGTCTGGGGTGGTGGTGCCATTTTCAACGTATAATGTGTCTGTGAGAGTTAAAAATAGCGCTGGGCTAGGGCCTTTTAGTGATATGGTTACTGTTGTAACCCCAGGAGCAGGTTAGTTTATATGTGACCGTCCATCCCAAACCAGCTGTAGATGCAGCCTCTTGTCATTTTCACTTTTTATAAATACTTGCAAAAACCATGTTATAAAGATTAAAATGACATTTTAACTTCACACGATTTCAAAAAGTCAAGTTATGATCCGTCAAAGTTTGTCAGGGAGTAAAAAGTATAACTGAGGTAAACTTGTTTAAAGATCAGTATTTTCTGTTGATTGTCTTAAAATATGCAGATTTACTTCATATTTCCTATAATTTTCTAGAAATGAAACTTTGCTGGTAGTTTGTATTAAGCACAAGAATTGTGAATTTGTCAAAAAATCAATTTCGGCATATTACGACCTTGACATGTATTTTCACCTGTAGCGCAAAATGAAATTTCTTGCATTTATGGCTCATACGGGCTGGACAGTCACATATGGTAGTTTTGGTGTGAAGTATTGCCTATTATGAAATTTTCTCTCCTCTTAGCTATGTGCATGTTGATCTTGATTTTTTTGGTTGCACATGTGGTTTTCATTGCATATTGCATTTTCTTTTTTGCTTAAAGATGATGTGATCAGTGTTCGAAATACAAAATTTTCACCACATGCACATGTGCATATAACTTCAAAAATTTACCTGCACAAAATAGATTTTGCATGCACATAACAATGTCCAATTATGTCGACGGATCGGCCAACACATGTCTTTTCCGCTAGTGCAGATTCTACCAGAAATTCAGAAGCAACATCCGCGATGTCCTCTTTTTCACCTTGGGGAAACTGCATAACTTTTCTTCATAAACAAAACAGTGTACATTTCTTCTGGGATTTAGTCTTTCCCTTTGACTTTGGTGGTATATTTTGGCTTGTATTAATTTGTTTTGTTTTGATCGACAAATTTATTTTTGTGAATGAATGTCTACCTGCTTACCTGAAAATATGAAAATCAGACGGTCGTTATACATATTGGTTCGTATCGAACGCAAGGACAAATGTACTAGCAAAAGCATGTGGTAACGAGACATAAGTAATTGCTCAATTGTGATACCCCTCTAGGGCAGTAATGAATGATATGACGTCACACCCAGTCAGAAAGGGAATTCCCAGTTAAACAAACACAGCGATACTTCGTAGCAGTTTGTGGTCGTATTTTCTTGCGATTTTTAAAATAAATAATTTGTTTATCTTCAGACATATATTCTTATTTCTCTTTATATATACTATTATCAGGACCAAAAATGTACATGCACGTGTGCAGGTGAGAGTAGTAAGCTTACACGCACAGATCGAAAGTCACCTGCATTTGTGCACGTGGTATTTCGAACACTGGATGTGATGTTGCTAATATCTAAAATGCATTGTGCAGAACTATACAAGGGAAAATACTTAGAAAATCAGGTTTCATTACCCTGTAGCAGTAGTGTTGTTTTATGCTGCTTTCATACTTATTATTGCTTTGCAGCTTTGTAGCTCTGCGCCTGATTCGTTTCATACTTTTGTAGCTTTGCAGTTTTGTCACTTTGCAGCTTTGTGTCGTAATTGAAAGTTGAATTCATTTCAACTCGAAAAATCTTGTTGTACGACAAAATTTTGTTGATATTGATTGTATCAGCGACATGTAGCTTTGCCGCTGCAAGTTTGAGCCAAAAATATATGTGACACAGCTACAAAACTACACAGGTTGTTTTTTGCAAGCAGAATATATTTAATATTTTATTCCGATGTTTATTCTAAATTGATTAAATTTTAATGAAAAGTGCTATTTTGCCAATCTATTATTAATTATTCATGACTTAATTTTTATTACAGCACCCTCTGCATCACCATCAAATCTACAACAAACGGAGTCGACTATAAACAGCGCCACCATATCATGGAACGAGATACCATGCGGGAACAGAGGCGGCATCATTCAGTACAAGTACTTTATCATGGACCCAGCAACCTCGGATTTGATTTCGCAAGGCATGACGTTGGATACAGCGGTGACGGTCGATAGCCTGGAAGCTTGCTCCTCGTATACATTTAGCGTGAGCGCGGTCAATAGTGCCGGCAGGAGTGACTCGGCGGAAATAAGATTTCAGACACAAAATGCAGGTGAGAAGAATTGCATGAAATACTTGAACCCATGGTGGAACCTACATAACTTAATTTATAGTCCGAGGATATTGACAATATTGAAACGATGATCATGTCAATAACCGTGCCACAAAATGGCTACAGACACGATGATTGGGTGTGAGAGGGTGAATGGCTATGGAGCCAATGCTCACTGATGCTCAAGGGGATGGCAACAAAAAAAGTGGAAGGAGGAAGGTGACTTGCATTGGTAATTTTACAACTTTGCTCCCCATTATTTTCTTCCTCTCTTTTGGTCTGCCACGAACCAAAGGACAAAATGGCAATTTCAAGTTGACATTCAGAATAGCATATCGGAAACTCTCGCTCCCAGCTGTAATATTACCAATGCAAGTTACCTTTCTCCTTCCACTATTTTTGTTGCCATCAATGGGCATCAGCTCCACAGCCATTCACTTTCTCACACCTGATTATCGTGTCTATAGCCATTTTGGGCACAGTTATTGACATGGTCATCATGTCTATAGCCACTTCCTATTTTATGTTATGTGACATGGTGGAGACCTGCAAGAGTAACAGGTAGGCTAGGTCCTACATGTGATTGATGCTATGGTCGCATAGCCACTGGTCACTGACGGGTGTTTAGTAATCGTAAGGAAGTCGCAACATTAATATGACACCGGTGAATGCCAGTGTTGCCCGGTCGGTCGCCGGTTGTTATTGGACCATAACTGAAGATGTCATGTACAAACCGAAAGGTTTTAACTCTGTCTCTGAATTTAATTCTTGTGGCTTTCCTTCTCATGTCTCCACGGCTCAAGACGTGGTCTGCGTCCGGTCACCAGCCTGTGTCCGGTCGGTGTCCGCCGAATTTCTACCCGGCAAGGTTATGTGACAAGGGTTTATTATTTTTCCCGTCGTCTATCATCTCATAATGGATGGGCGTACATTACCTTTTAATAATGGACACCCTCGCAGTACTCTCATTATTTTATTCTCATTCTTAGTCACTAATTTGAGTGATTTTCAAACAAAAAATGATGTAAATTTATTGCCAAAAAACAAGAAACATCATCATTGAAAAACGTACATTCCTATTCAAATATGAAACAATCCAAATCCAGTAAAAGTTGTTCGCATCGGATGTGTGGTATATATGGTGGCGCTGTTAATATCTACACCGCGCTGAGATTTTCAACACCTGGCTCCACTGTATTTGACACAGAACACACTGTCATGTTTTGTCTAAAAATGGATAGCCAAAATTCCTTAAATAGGTAGTAAAATCATGCTCAGTGACTAAGAAAACTCAACAAAATGATTTGAACCGGTTAAGATCTATGAAACTAGTATCATGCTAACTGCAACATTTGATGAATAGGTCACACCAATACACAAATACCCCCAGACCAATTCACAAATATTAATATTGTTGACTTTATGATTACAAAAATCAAGTATACTATATTTCTATGGTTAACCGGAAGAACTAAACCAAAGAGTAATTAAAGAGTTTTCATTAAAGAGTAACCTCCCTGCTCCCTCCCTTTTCCCTCCTCCCAGCTAAGAATGATCTTGGGAATGAGCTTTATGTTTTATTCTTCATTATAATTGTAACAAAGTTAATATAGTGTGACTAGAAACAGACATTAATTAATAAATGTTTTGACACCTCAGCCAAAAAATGAAGAACAAATATTTCTTTTCATCAGTACAACTGATAGTTTGCCTCAAAGTTTGTAAAACAAATAGAAAATAGCTATATGCAGTAATGATTAAACCATTGGAAAAAAATTTGAAAAATTATTTATGGATGATTTACACCTCATATGTTAGAAAATAACGCTCAGCTACTAGATATCGAGAAAATTTTGATCAAAACCTTCAGAAGAGTCAAAAATTTGAATTTGAATTTGTTTGTTGATCTTGGGTATGAGGCTATTCTCTATATATCAAGAAAAAGCCAAAAATGTGTTTTTAAAACATTCCTTTCACATCATAGATTGCAGATAAACCAAAAGAAATTTGGAGTTTGCATTTGATCTCCTGAAAAGGTCAATTTTAAAAATTCAACTATAGAGGGCGGTATTTATCGTTGTCGACAACGCTAATTAAAAATCAAATAATATCTAAATGTTTTGATATATAGGGTTTGAATTTGACAATGAAAATTTGCATGCTGTCATTATTACCGCTAATACTTCAAATGATGCAAAAATCTAAAAAAAATTGGGTAAAAGTATGGAGATGATGCTGAACTTGTCCAATGCCCCAAATAAAATAGATAAGTCAAAAAATATCTCTTTTATTTTGTTTTCAGTACCAAATGCCGTGGAAAATCTGACCATTACCCCATCCTCATCAGGCGATGGTTTTGAGTTGTCATGGCAACCGCCATTAGGCAGATGCCAGCCTACCGTCTACAAAGTGTATCACCAGCTCAACAATTTTGATCTATGTCAACAAAGTGAAATCAATATAGTCATGGAAGAGACTGCGGATACATCGTTCACCATTGCAAATCTGGAGGCGTATTCTTCATATGGTTTTGGGTTGGTGGCTAGTAATGATGTCGGGGATAGTGAGGAGGTGGTTCAGTCAGCTATCACTGGGGAAATTGGTAAGGCCTTGGTGACAATTTTAATATTTCATAAAATTGTTTGTACACTTTAAGGTGTTTCCTCATTGAAGCAAAATCTCCACTTTAACTCTTAGCCTACTAATGGCAACTATAGTTGCCAGTCAATCAAATCTTCATGTTTCTGGTTTAGCTGAGGTGTTCATGATCCCAAGAAGGTAATTGCCCATTAGATTGATTGATTTGTAAATCAATTATTGGAAAATTATTGATGTCAATAAAGGACGTACAATACCAGCAGACACCAATTATTGATCTAAACAATAGAGGTATTGATATAAATCAATATTCAATAAACTAGTCAATGGACTTGTCAATTAGATGGTGGACTTGATGTAGTAATCAATAATTGACAATAATTCTCCAAAACCAGACACAGGAGTAGGAATTTTCAAAACTTGCTAGTTTTTTAAGGGTTAATGAAAAAGTTGTATCAGGTAGATTTATTAGTGCTGATAACAAATTTAAAAATAAAAACAATAGTTCACTTTGCTCATTTTTGAGATACAGACATTTGAAAAAGTACAAGTCATTAGGTTTTCCAAAAAAAATCACCAAACGTGTAAATACATCGAAAAACGGGTGCATACAAATGTTTTGAATTTTTACTATAAATGAATCAAGTTATTATTTTGCAATTGTAGGCAACTGCTTCTGTGTGGAAACACCTTGTATACTATTTCTCAAAGCTGTTTTTCATTTTAAATTTTGTCGTGTACGCCACTCTTAACGCACGCGTCAACAGCGTGAGCGTAAAAAATCAAAATCAACAAATCACGCTCCGCAAATATGTGCATAAAGAAGTGCATCAATACTCAAAATGCCATAACAACAAACGTCGGAAAGAAAAACCCTGTGAATGGAGTGAAAAACAACTCTTGAGAGAAACTGGCGTCTTGAGGCTCATTTGTGATCATTTGTGAGAGCACCATCCACCACAAACCAGCCTTAAAGTCGGCTTATCGTTTCAGTTATATTTATATATTTACAAAGACTATATAATAGACCAGTCTCGTATGTCCCATAATGCATCTTGAAAGTAACGCAAATATGGGTATTTCTGTGCGAATGACCATATTACAATGTTGTGCACATGACGTCATTTGCGCAGAGCGTAATAATATGGTCAACTGAGCGTTTATGGTACTTTCAAGATGCATTATGGGACATATGAAAGTGGCGTATTAAAATCTATATGAAATTAAAATGTGTTCAAGGATCAGTAAGCCATGTTTTCTGTTTATTGGCCTTAGGGAAAATCGATTTAAAATAAAAAAATACATGTTTTTGCTCAATATTTTGAAGGAAACTTTGCAGGTGTTTTGAAGCAAGCATAAAGATTTTGAATCTGCAAAAAATAAGATGCTGAATGATGACATTTGTATATATTCTCATTTGTAGCACAAAATGAAATTTACTAAGTACGGCTCATTTGCTTCAAACGGTCACATATATAGATGATTTGTTAGATAATTTTTTTTTTACTCCTGATTTTAGTGCCATCTGCTGGACCCCCAAATATCAATCAAGTATATGCGACCACGAATAGTGTTATTATCGCTTGGGATGAAATTCCATGTGGAAGCCGTGGGGGCGCTATTACCCAATACCGATATCAGCTCACAGAGAACGGCAATTTGGTCTCTCATGGGACGACCTTCAATAGGACAGTGGTGCTGGATAATTTGGAGCCATGTAAGACGTTACTTTTCAGTGTAGCTGGGGTCAACGGTGCCGGCAAAGGACCTGATGGAATGTTTAGAACTACGACTCAATCAATCGGTAAGATGTGAAAACTGAATTGTTATTATGTTAGTGAATCTTAGTTATAGATTGTTTAGTTTCGGGTTAATCACAACAAATCTAATCATTAAGGCCACATAAATGCGAGAAGGGGGGGGGGGGGAGATAAAGTCATCACTATCATTTTAAGGTCACATACCAAAAATTTTCAAAACCTGATGTCATTCAAGGTCATCTCAAGGGCACTGCAATAACTCCTGAACCATTAATCCCATATAGACCAAATAAACTTGCAGCATATATAGCCCTTGATTCAGGCTGTCTGTGTGGGGTCATTCAAGGTCAAAAGATTATTTGAGGTCTTATTTCTAAAATGAGCAAAAAGTTGTTTTAAGGTCATTCAAGGTCATCTAAGGTCACTATGATAAGTCTTTACCCTGGTAGGGCATTTTGAGGTCAGATTCAAAATGAAAAATGATTGAACTGATGTAAAGGATGAAGTAGGCGGTCATTAAATCAGACAAAAATACTGGTTTGCAAGCCATCTTTCATTGATTTTCAGCCTACTTGCTGTCCAAAACCAGTTTTTGTGGAAACAATCTCTTTAATCTTCTCAAACTTATTTTTTTTTTGTTGATTTGTAGAAACATTTGCTGTCCAAAACCTAACCATTTTACAGTATTATCTGGAGATATTTTATTATTGTGGCAACCACCTTTGGGTTCATGCAGCCAGTTCATTAGGAAATCTTAAATTCTTTGACAATCATGATCCTTATTTCTATTTTTGTTGATTTGTAGAACCATCTGGTGTCCAAAACCTAACCATCACACCAGCATCATCCGGCGATATTTTGGAATTGTCGTGGCAACGACCTTTGGGGTCATGTCAGCCAAGCACTTATGACATCCAATACCAGGTAGTTAATCTTGACCAGTGCGAATCGGAGAGCGTGGATATTTCATCAGCTGGCACAACAAGCGACACAACATTTTCCATCGTAAAATTGGTGCCATATTCAACGTATTTGGTGTTTGTCACGGCGATGAACAAAGCAGGGAGTAGCCAAGAGATGCAGGTTGCTACAACGGCAGAAAGTGGTAAGTTGAGAAATTTACCAGGGAAAAACTGATGATACCAGGTTTATTTTGGTGTAAGGTTTTTTTTTGCAATAATCTGTAAAACCAGGGGAAGCTTGTGAGTCCAATCTAACCTATTTTTCTGTCATCAAGTCCATAAACATCATACCATGAGAGGTTTCAATTTTACTGGCCTTATATATATATATTTTTGAAAAACTTACCACATCTGGTTGTCATTGCTGCAAAGCTACAAAACTGTAATGCCACAAAAGTGTGAAACAAAGCAAGCGACAGTGCTACAAAGCTGCATAGTTACATCAAGTATGAAGGCAGCTTTACAGACAAGTACCTTCCAAGTACCTTTTTTGTCTCGCCTGACAATTTTTCAGGAAGAGACATACCATTCCTTAAAACTGTCCGCCGTCCGCCGTCCAACGTTCGCCGTCCTCATTTCTTGTCCGGAGCAAATCTCAGAAGCCGCATGCCCTACGTTAATGATATTTGGTGACTGGGTAGACCTGGAGCTGAACTGGGTCCAGCAACAATTTTGGCGCAAAATATGCTAATTAAGTATCTAATTTGCATAATTTATGCATAAAATGCATTAAATGGGATATTTTACAAACCGTGCACCCTACATTCATGAAATTTGGTGGGCAGGTGAGGATAGAGCTGCGATTGTGCAAGCTGCAATTTGAGCGCAAAATATGCTAATTAAGTACCTAATTTATGCATAAAATGTTGCTTATTTTTCAACTTTGTCCGATTTCAAAGGTTAAAGTGTCAAATTGTTCATCTTGGACCAGTGATCAAAAGTTTCAAAGGTGACCTCGTCGTCCGACCACTCCCTTGGGGTCAAAGTTCAAAAGAAAGGTCAAACTTTCAACTTTGTGCGATTTCAAAGGTTAAGGTGTTAAATTGTAGGCGGTCGATACGCAGGCAAGACTACTGGTTTGAGAACCATCTTGTCTACTAAGGTCATGCGACCTCAAATGGTATCCATGAATAGCAGGATGCAATTTAAAAAGGCCAGTTACTCTGAAAATCCCAAAAGCTACAATAGATTACTAGAGAAAATCAAGTTCAAATATGTTATAAATGGGGGTTTCACATGAGCACCAATTCGTTTCCTAGACAGTGCCTGCCAAATAGCTTGGCATAGTTGGATACAGGGTTGGGTTCAAGAGGTCCTAGGTTCGAATCCCTGTGGAAAACCACTCATTGTTTGACGCATATATTTCTGAGGAGATTCGTTCATCATGGATAATTTTCATTCAATTCTTAACAATTGCAAAATATGGTCAGGACACCGAACTGGATACCTAGGGTTCTTTTTTTTGGTGTGGGTGGATTAGTCGGTTAGTTCTCGGACTGTTTAACATAAGATATCGATCGTTCCGCGTTCGAGTCCAGCTGGGGGCTGAGTGTGCGAAAACTGTAATTCTATGAGGGTGTGAATTGCTCAAGCTAGGGTTGCGCTAACATATAGGCCGCAGTAAGCCATTTGGCCCCAGGGAGTGATTTAACCCAATGATTAGAACTGCTCTGTAAAGTGTGCTGAGGCCGTGTGGAATTACAAGTCAGGGGGACCGCGTAGTGCACTATAAATCACCTACAATTTATTTATTATTTATTAATCGGAGTCATTTAAACCATAATCAAACAATGAAAACCAATATAAATTTTTTCACCTGATGTGGTTTCATTTTTGGGGTTTCCAATATATTAAAAATTGTAAGATAACCTTTGTCTTGTCATTTTAAATTATAGCACCAATAGCAGCACCAGCAGAGCTTGAGGAGAGCGACCAATCAGGTGACAGTATATCCATCACATGGGGCGAGGTACCGTGCGTCGGCAGACGTGGGGTGATCACAAAGTACCGATATCAACTGATGCAGAATACTAATCTGATACAGATGGGGGAGACTGATCAGAGGGCTGTGACATTGACGATGTTAGAGCCGTGTTCGTCTTATGTGTTTAGTGTTAGCGCCATTAATAGTGCGGGAAGAGGTCCATCAGCAGAGTTTAGAGTTATGACAGGGGAAGTAGGTAAGTGTTCAGGGGTGAGCTTGGTGATTTAAAATTTCCTGAAAAATTAAGTATTTGCTTTATATTTATGTGCTGATAACGAATTAACTACGCACTTTAAAGGGACTGGCCTAGATTCTTCCCACTTATTTTCTACCTACATATTTTTTTTACTTTAATCGATAGAACATGTTTATAGTAATATAACCTACAAGTAGTTTTCCATGATTTTAAGGAATATTGGAGAAAAATGCAATTCTTAACCTACTTAAAATTTATCTAGGAGCTTTGTTTGATCTTTTATCTGGTAAATCCATCTGAGGTACACATTTTGGATTTAGGAAACACAGGATAGTCACACCACCATCAAAGAACAATATATATTGCAAATTAGTTCTCTCTCAATTTGAGCCATTTGTGTGTAAATTTTTGCATATTTTGGGATTTTACTATACTTTTTAGCTATATTTCCATAAGTTTTTAAATTATTCTAGGCTGGTCCCTTCAATGATACCACCAATAATTCACATGGAATATTACTTGTGTGAAATCATTAACAAAACAACCAATTTCTGAACCAATATCCTAAGAAGCCTATTATAATAACCTTTTATTTTATAATATGCTCACTATGCTCTGTGGTAAAAATATGTGATAGTCCCTCATCCAAGAAGCAAGTTGTTAAAATGACTGGTCTTCTTTTGGCTTGTTGATTCGTGAACAGTATTAAAAAGTTTCATGAGAGAAGTAAATAGTGTAAAGATTTGCTTTGGACAAAAGAAATACATCAAAATTCATTATGCTGTCATTTTTCCCAAAGATTCGACCTTGAGCTGCTCAATAACCCTTGAGGGGTTCAAGACTCTGAATGACGATGATGATTTTGTTGATTGATACATATTTAGTGATTTCACAAATGTATATTTTACTAGAGCTGTTATCTATAGGCTTTTTGAGTAGAGATATGTCGAGAGACAAACATCCAACATGTCGACAGCATTATCGATATGTAGTCTCACAGTTTGAAATACAGGCTTGATTAACAAGTGTAAGCTTAACAGCGAAAACTACATGCATGATGCAGAGTACAAGAAAAAAATGGGTACGTTATGAACAAATTCGCAATTTCATCATGTTAAAAGACATGGGGAAACGATCAAGTCATCTCAGTTGAGACATACTTTCGACTATGTGATGGTCATTTTAGGCCGCAGGCCAACAGTCAAAATTATTCACGTACGATATGCACATTTGGGAAGTGCAAAATCTTGCCAGCATAATTCATTGAAAATAATATAAATCCTGAAAATCATGTCAATTTAAATGGTTGCACGTGAAATACTTACGTGATGTCTGTTGAAAAGATAAATTTTATTTATTTATTTACGTAATTTTGATTGGCTGTCTTATTAAACGTCAAGAAATATTGTAGAATGACGAAGGTTCTATGCAGTGGTCGGTAATTAGGATGTCACATGGGAAATGCAAAGAAAAGAATGCCATGATGTAGTGAAACGATTCCTGGTGCATTGAAATATGGGGACAGTAAGATTGACAGAAAGTGAAAAAAAGGGCCATGGATCCAGCTTTGAAACCGTGTCTTCGATCGTTGTGGAGAAAGCTTTGCATGCATTGAAAGTGCTCGTCAGTTCTTTCTCTTATTTCAAGCATGTAGTTTTTTACCTATGGCCTTGGTGTCATTTGGTGTTGATACTACCATTTTGTGTGTCAACATGTTGATCGATAATCAAAAATTCGATACTTCCAACAATCGATAACAGCACTATATTTTACAACACATAATATTGTTTTATTGCAGCACCTTCGCCTGTGGAAAGCCTAATTGTCATTCCCTCATTTTCCGGCGATGGTTTCCTGTTGTCATGGCATCCTCCAATAAGCAAGTGCCAGCCAATAACATACAGGGTCGAGTATCGAGTCCTCAACAGAGACCAGTGTCAAGTAGAAGAGGGCGCTAGAACGATTACGCATGGTGTGACGGCGACGACTGAGTACCTTATGACGGGACTAGAGCCGTATTCTACTTATGAATTGATGGTTATAGCTGTCGGTCGGGTTGATGATAGTCCCATTGTATTGATGAATGCAACTACAAGTGCAGATGGTAAGGGACTACTTCAAAACTCAACCGGCGGCTGACCACCTGGGACCGGTGGTTCTGGACGGTTGCCGTTGTTCAGAACTAAAGCAACTAGCCAGAACCGGTGATTCCAGTCGGGTCAACTGCCGGTTGAGTTTTGAAGTGCTCATTGAATATTTATTTAAGCAAAATGTTTTGATCAAATAATAATTGTGACCTTATGACATAATCTTATTTCATCAAATAGATGCATGAAGTGTATTCCAAGTTTCAAATATGTGACCCGCCATAATGAAAGGTACCGTAATGTCGGCATAGTAAATTTCATGAAACGGGCCATTGAAGCTGAGCATATAGTCAAAAATCACGTCCAAGGTTGAATTTCTCATTTCATCAGAAACGTTACCTTGAAGTGTATTCTATTATGTTTATAGGTTCCAACATGAAAATCATCACTCCATTCAAGTTTTACTCAGTACAAAAAACTTGAAACTCAATTTTATCAGAACCATAGTTTTCCAAATCAGCCCGACGCTTCTTGCCAATTTGGATGTAACTTTGCAACAGAACATCCAACAACCAAAAGCAAGGTGTCATTTTAAAGCTTAAAGTTTCAGATGAGACCAAAAAATCAATTTTGATTTTGGGACCCTTAAGGTACCTTTCGATAGGGTTGGTCAGAGTTCTTTTGTACAGCCAGCAATGGGACTTCTATGTGAATGAACCAATATGGCATGGTTGAAAGTTTGATCCAAGAAGTTAACAAGAAAATGAATTGATAGTTATAGCTGTGGGTCAGGTTGATGGTAGTCCCATTGTCATAATTAATTCAACTACAAGTGCAGATGGTAAGGGACGACCTTAAAAGTCCACCGGGGGCTGACATTGTTCAGAACAATAGCAACCGGGCAGAACCAGCAGTTCTGGTCGACCAACTCCCGGTTGAGTTTTGAAGTGCCCGTGAATATTTATTCAAGCTAAATTTTTCGATCAAATTATAATTGTGACCCTATGACATTATAATCAAATAGATGCATGAAGTGTATTCCAAGTTTCAAATATTTCACATATGTGACCTACCATAATCAAAAGTACTGTAAGGTTGGCATAGTAAATTTCATGATATGGGCCATTGAAGCTGAGCATGGTCAAAAATCATGTCCAAGGTTGAATTTCTCATTTCATCAGAAACGTTACCTTGAAGTGTATTCTATCATGCATATCAGGTTCCAATATCCAAATATAGGAATTATGAGAAAAAAACATAGATAGTTTTACTCAGTACAAACAATTTTAAACTCTATTTTATCAGAATCAAAGTTTTCGGAATCAGCTCGACGCCTTTTACCAATTTGGATGTAACATTGCAACCGAACATCCAACAACTGTCAGCAATGGGTCATCTATTTGAATGAACCAATATGGCATGGTTGAAAGTTTGATCAAAGATATTTACAAGAAAAGAAGAGAAAGAATTTAAATTTGAATTTTAAATGGGACAAAAATGTCATTCAAAATGAGAGTGATTGCTTAACAGCTTAGTATAATTAATGTTGATTCATTTTTCAGCTCCACGTTCTGCACCTATTGATATCCACATCAACGACACGGTTGGGCTTCAACTCGACATCACATGGCAACCTCCACCATGTGGCAACAAGAATGGACTAATAGAACTTTATGCATACGTCCTTACCCGTGTTGAAGATAAAAGTGAAATAACAGGCAACACTACCGTAGAAAGTATTATTTTCACCGACCTTGCTGCCGGGGAGCAATATATGTTTCAAGTGGCTGCTGTGACAAATGGTGGCGTAGGCCCGTTTAGTTCACCGATTATAAGTACCGTGAGGGACGGTGAGTATTTGTAGGAATGCATCTTGTAGCAAAGGCTTGAGCAACCCCAATAAAAAAACAACTTTTACCTTGGAAGTACCAACCAAGCAGGTATTTAACAAACACAAACCAATATGACCATACAGGCAATTAAATTAGTCCATATTTTTGGGATCATAACAATGTACCCAATCTTGTTGAATATTCAAATAATCTTGTTGTTCCATGGTGTGTCCATGTGGTAGCAACAAAATTAGCCAACAATAATACCAAATTCATGAAAGATTCATGCACAAAATATATTAATATGCAGTGATTTGGTCTTTAATCACTAAATGGTTAAAATCATTGCTAGTCTCTTACACAATACATAACACCAGTTCACAATGTGTTAGAATACAAGTAATATGCAGCTATGGATGTCATAACAGAGAATGATTTCTTGATTTGTACATCTAGGTTGACACAAGTATAAGTTTTATTAATTAATTTCATTTTTAACCTTGGAAATCCCTTCATTGCACAAGCAATGATCTTCCTAGGAGCCTATCAACGTTGGTGTATATGAAGTTTAGATTAAATTGGTGGATACTCAAGTTTGGTTTTGGGTAGGAATGTTCTGCTAGGACATGTCAAGTGCTATCAATAAAATTGCAAATTTGCAAGAAAAGGGGCCCATCAATGTACGAAATCTCTGAAATTTTGAGTTGGCATTTATTTGTCAATTTTTTTCCACAAAAATGTCCATTGTTTTGAACAAATTGTCCAGAAGTTTTTATAAAAAATGTCCATCTATCTAATTTTACAAAGAAAAAGAAACCCAAAGAGGTTTCGGACAGCCTGATTTTCCAACTTGTGTTTGTAGCATATACCCATAATCACCTCTTTACCAAGGAGGTAAAGTTCTTAATAAAGTATATTGCTTCTGCTGGCCCCAGTCCCCAGCCTTAATCTTGCATATGTATAGGTTGTTGTCCCGTTAACAACTCTTCCTCCTATGAAAATGTTATAAATTCTTTCTATGCTGGTGTGTTTAATGTCAGCTGAATACCCCAAACTTGTATGTAGCATATTTCTTCCCAACTACAGTATAGTTAATAGAGCAATCATTGCTGTCATGACCAAATTTACCCATACTATTAATTTCTGCTACACTAACAATATCCTACACTTGAGCGTGCCACCATGCTTTCTTATAATCAACTCTTCCATATTTATTTCAGCATCATATGCCAGTTCAGTACCACCGACAGAATTGACCACTACGCAACCCACAGATAGAACTAGTAGCAATGTATATACATCCACTCCACCCCCGCATCCCAAGACCACTAATATCCCATCTAACATGTCCACGCGTACCCCAGACGTATCCACGCCACATGCAACATCCTCAGCAGCTTCTAGTATAGCAGATACAAGGACAAGTGCAGCTATAACCTCATCCCCAGAGCCTAATGCCATGTCAACTAATGCAACCACCAGTGCTTTTAACACATCACCTGGAAGGATGGGTACTGATTCCGATATGGTTTCATCACCAATTGAAGGTACAAATTATAATAGTTGATTGTTTTTTGTAAATGACTTTTCTTTCCTTAACCCTTACAAAACCAGCTAGTTTTGAAAATTCCTAATCATGTATCTGGTTTTGGAGTAAATTTGTCAAACAATAGTTAATTATTGACTGCTACTTTAAGTCCACCATATAATTGACAAGTCCATTGACTAGTTTATTGAATATTGATTTAGATCAATATCTCTATTGTTTAGATCAATAATTGATGTCTGCTGGTATTGTACTTCTTTATTGACATCAATAAATTTCCAATAATTCATTTACAAATTCATCAATCTAATGGGCAATTACCTTCTTGGGATCATGAACATTTCAGCTAAACCAGAAACATGTAGATGTGATTGACTGGCGACTCTAGTCGCCGTTAGTAGGCAATGAGTTAATGATTATGCATTATTATGATTTCATCACCAATTGAAGGTACAAATTATAATAGTTGATTGTTTTTGTGTAAATGACTTTTTATTCCTTAATGATTACTCTTTATATTTGCTGATATTATCTGCTTTACCATAACCAGCATGCACAGATATTTATCTCTGTTTGATGGTGGGACCAATGTACACTGGTTAATTTATGTCTTGCAGCTTTGATCTAGTTTATAACAATGATAATGGTGGGATTTTTATAGTGCCTTTTACTAGGTATGCAAAGCTCTGCTGCCAATTATGACTACGCTGCCATCAGGAAACATTAATTTTGCTTCAACGAGGGTGGCTGCATGGCTGATGCGCACACACTATCTTCACTTAGATTGTAATGTTCCCAATAATAGCTGCCCAATATCGCTCGGGTCGACGAAGCAATTGAGATTAAATGCCTTGCCCAAGGATATAACCCTTTGGCCGCAGCGGGGCTCAATCTTGCGACCTACTGATTCTTAGTCCTGTACTGTTCCACTAGACCACACCAGACTCAAAGACAACAAGTACGAACTGAACATATTTTGTATTTGTATGCTCTATTTTTATGCGCAGGCTAAATTGGTAAATATGCATTTCATGGTTTCAAATACATTGAGTGCAATTCTGCTTTGATTCTATAGATAGTTATAAAATATAGATTCTGTCAAACAATTATGAAAGTCAGATAAACGCCTCTCCAGATATGGCTAAATAAAGGTTTTCTGCGGAAACACTTTCCGGCGGTAGTGTATGTGTTTAGCGCTCATCTGTTTGCACATCATGCAGGAAAATGGTTAATTACCAAAATCAATTTGCCCGTACTTGTGATTAGTTCAGAGTGGTGAGACAGAAGTTCAGGAACCAGCATGGGGATGATTCAGTCAGCAGGGTATAGAAAAAATGAACCTTTCTGGGAACTTTTATTGTGCTGATGAGAATTTTCTGTGAGATTTATGAAAAATGCATGAATCGCTCTAAAACCTCGCATGTTTTTGACAGTAATTTGACATTCACCCCAAAATTTGTATTTCATCATTCAATATTGCCAGAAAAAAATCTGTCATCAGAAATTCTCTTGATTTTTATTATTATTATTTGACCTTATGTTATTTTTATTTTTTTACGCTTACTGATTTTTTTTCTGGGAACGGCACGGCGGCGTTACCGCGGATTTCCAAATCCTGATTCAAGTGTCAGATTTGCCATTCACAGGGGTGTGAGAGTTCAGCTTTTAAACTGATCTCATCTTTAATCCTTCAAGAGAATAATAACATGTCGGCCTTTTCTTTCATTTTCAGCCTGTTTTGGGCATTTTGTCACTATTATCTTTTTTCAGCTTTTTATCACCTTTTCCTCACACCTCTGAATTCACATGCTATTGAGAACCATTAAACAGCAACCAAGACTCTGGAAAGTATATAAAGCTTTTATTTAATCAGAAATTTTTTAGTACATGTGATTTAATCTATTCTCTTAGATGACAACAATGTATTTTTAAATTTTCGAACTTACATTCCTTACAGGCTTAAATGTGACTGTATTTGACAGACGACAGAATACCGTTGTGCTGAAGTGGCATCCTCCTGCTGGGGTAGACATCAATGACATAAAGGAGTACAAAGTAAGTTGATTCAGAGGATATTGTTAAATTTACAATTACCAGGCATGAGATTGTTCAGATTTTTCTCTGATTTCGAGAGTTTTGACATTACAAATCTGCTGATTTCAGAGTTTTTGATGCTAGAAATTCCTCAATTTTCTTTTATTTTCAGCCTGATTTGAGTTGTTATTAGCAATATTACATGAAATTCCAGACTTTTCAGCTTTTTTTCATTAAAGTACACTCTCATGCCTGGATTACTCAATTTCCAAGAATGAAAAACAACACAGCTAAGTTCCTCTCCATGTAATCACCACTCTGTACTGTGACTCATAAAGGGTGACTACAGTGGTGATGACATAGTTGCAGTGGAAATTCTGTAACACAACAGCTCATTACCCAAAAGACCACATAACTCTTCAATCCCTGACTTTTCCCTAGATTCTTTTATCATGTATTTTAAAGTTTTAATCCAACAGATTTGAAAGTAGGCAGCTACCCATACCATGAATTATACATTGCATTTTTGAAGGATATCACGAAAAATCCAAATAATTGTATAAGGTTTTTATCAAGTTCAACTCTGAAAAAATATTGCTAGATCAAAAAAAAACTTTGTGGCAAGCTAAAAGTAAATCTCAAAACACCCATACTTGACAATCGGCAATCCCAAGTTAAGGGATGTAACTTTTCAAGAAATTTCCTGATTTTAGGAATTTACTCAAAATATTAGTATTTTCAGGAAATTAAACCAAATACAAAATAATAGGACACTGGCATGTGAACACATTTCAGGAAATTTGATAATACGTCTTCTGAGGTTTTTCTAACATTTAGATTTTTATTAAGCTTCTGGTCAATACGTGGGTGGTACTCGCATATGTAAAGTATACAGGATGTGCTGCCCAAATGGGTTGGTTTTTCACAAAAATGCATAACATGGGTGTCATTTTAGGGGTAGCTTCACAACTCAACCTGGTGAACTGCCCAGAACCAGCAGGCAACCGCCCAGAATCAGCAGGCAACCGCCGGTTGAGTTATGAAGCGACCCCTAAAATGAGTCAAAGATCACAAGAATTTTTCTGGGCTTATGAAAAATAAGCCTAAGCCTGTTTTTGGAGCAAAATCTTTTTCTCAAAAAAGCTACTAAAGATGGGTGAGGGTTCCAAGCGACACACATCCATCCAGACCAAAGTTGAGTACCCCCTCCCCAGGTGGATACATGCTAAGCCCAATGATATATCGGTACATAAGTGTTGCCCTGGTACTTGATGTCTGTTGACGGCTACCTATTATGGTTAACTCGAATTTCGGTTGACACAAAAGCACATCCTTGGCCCCAATGATTTGTATTAACAAGTACTGTATTTAAGCCTTCTACAAGACACTGAGTTGGTAAATATGGTAATCATTCCCAAATTGCATTGACAAGGTAGTCAAAAAAAAAAAATTACATTTTTGTCGACAAGAAGAATATGACCTTGCAATACAAAAAGTACATAGGAATCTTTTAAGCATAATTTAACAGAAAATTTCCCATCTCAATTGGTTTTCAGGTTGACTATAGGGCAAGCCTCAAAGCCTACGATACCAGCTACAAACCTGGAGACTACCGATCCCACACTAGGGCGCTTCCCGTAGCTTCGTGCACGAACTGTCAGACTGTTCTCTACGATTTGGAACCATCTACACAATATGATATTAGGATCACTGCAGTTCTTACAGGCATGCCGGCTGAAGTCACAAATGTGTATACATCCACACAAATTGCTAGTGGTGAGTCTACTGTATTTCTGCATCTGCATATGTTGGTTACTGTGAATTCCAAAACTGGATATCCCGCACAGGGCACAGACACAGTAAGCAGTATTACCGTACTGACTTGAGTAATGTCCCACCTTTTTTGAACGTGAACTTGGATCAAAGTTAGGAGCTGGGACTTTACGCGAGGACGCATGAGAGAGACTGACCTAACCGGTCAATCTACCGAGGTAACAATGCCAGTGAATTGTCCGAGCTAGAGGGATCAAATCAATCTATTCATTGTAATGTTTTGAATC
>JXSR01S024814.1:82595-107500 GCA_000969725.1 Ophiothrix spiculata
AGGCACCTATAAAAAACATGAATTTTTTTAGAGTCCTGGTCATTTGATATGATAATTACGTTTTTGCCTGTATTTAAGCGTGCGCAAACACTTTCGAATCATGTATGGGTTTGGCTAAAATTATTTTACACTTTAATTTAACTAAAAATGCTAGAGAATTTTCATAAAATTTTGTTTACAAAAGCATACATACTATTGAGCTTGTATGTGATTGGTTGAAAAAAATGCCACATGATTTATGTTCTGAAGATTTCCAAATGGATTTTGAAATTGTCTATTGAAAACCTAGAGGTACACTCTCTCTGAACTTGTTATCATCCATGAGCAAAAAAAGTGTGGAAAATAAGGCACATTTTTCACTCATCATGGAGGTCTGCGCTAGTAGCGATTTCATGCATTTTTGGGAAAAAGGAACATTTTCAACAGTAGTGCAATATTCGGCTTTTAAATATGAACTTCAAATACGCAAACATTTAAAAATCAATTGGTTTAATATTTTTGAGACTCTTTGGTTTTTTATTGTACTAATCTAATAAAAAAATGTGAAAAGTGGTATTTATGTTTATAGTTGGAATTAACTTGTTAATGCATCCCCATAAGGCTTGAGCCTACATGCGAACAAAACAACCTTGAAAATGTAAGCTGCGTATTTGCTACAGATACGCGTTCAAGAATTAAATCCAACAATAGAAAACATGTGTATCGTTAGGCCTGTAAAAATGGTGTTTATTAACGTATGTCCGTGACAACAGTTGCAAATAAACATTCCAAGATATCCACGTTTAAGGTGGTTTCAGAGTAGCCGTTGTTGTGGCAGACGACCAAGCTTGTGGTCTCAAAATGAAAATTTATTTTGTTGGTGTCATCTGAAAGATTATATTTTAAGCTTTAAAATGACACCTTGCTTTTGGTTATTGGATGTTCGATTGCAAATTTACATCCAAATTGGTAAAAGGCATTTGGCTGATTCAGAAAACTATAGTTCTGAGAAAATCGAGTTTCTATACTTGTAACACTTTAATGGAAAAAGGATTTTTATCTCAGTTTTGAAAACATTTGTCCGATGTTTTGGATGTTGGAACCTGGTTAATATGATAGAATACACTTCCAAAGGTAACATTTCTGGTAAAATTATAAATTCTACATTGGACGTGATTTTTATTATGCTCAGCTTCAAGTAATTCACTATGCCTACCTTAGATTTGACGGGACACATTTTATCTACCAGCGATCAATTTTCCAAATATGTTAGATTTTTCCATTTGAAAATTGAACTTTAAGGGAGTATAAATCTAGAAAATTAGGTAGATTTAAATTTTTATGAGAACTCTTTCCTTTGATTTTGATACACTGAGCAAGGTATAGTCACAGTTTTGAGAACAAATTTAGGTAAAGAATTCATGAACATGATGAGCTTTATGCACTTGTTAATAATATTCCTATTTTTTATCTTGAAGGATAAAGCCGTATTGTGGAGTGAACCACTGGAGGTAACAGGTGAGAGTCCCATTTTTTTCATATTAACTTCATCACTGAGACATTTTTGGGTATATTGTGATATGTTGTGTGTGTGTTCTGGTTTGGTAAGGCCAAGAAAAAAAAAAGGTTTGTCTCAGAAACCATTTGCAAAAAAGCTATGCAGTATGGGATTTTTAATTTTTATATTTTTTAGGAAATGAGCTACGTGGTATATATGCGATATTCCTTTTTTTTAACTCTAAAATTTTTATCGCCAAACTTATTTTTGTGAAGTGCCCAGTTTATAAGTATGATCTTACCCGTTTTTACTATGTCTGAAAATCATGTTGAAATAAAACGTATAAAAAAAAATAAATAAATAAATAAATAAAAGGTAAAAATGCAACAGCCAATGATAGCAACCTGGATGGCAGATTACTCTAGATAAAAGAGAGAGAGACCAGCGTGTGGCTTTATGTGCTAAATTCATTTTCACATAGCAATGCGTGCGGGTTTCTAAGACAAACCCTTTTTTTTTTGCCTAAGTAAACTTGTTTTGGCTGTATGTTGCAAACTATATGGCCTACACTCATGACATTTGTTGAGTGAGTAGTGCTTCTCAGGTTTGGCCAAAGATTTCCTTTCAGCAGTTTGTGCTTGTAATATATCTAATTAAGTAAATAATTTGCATAATTTATTCATAAATAATAAATGTTAAATTGGAACGTCTGCTATACCATTAGACCTATACCTTTATAACTTTAAAAAGAGAGGGTGGCCCTGGGCCTTAGTGGTGCCACCTGTTATTTCAGTATAAAATATGCAATTTAAGTATAATTTAGCATACATTTTGCAATAAAAACAAAATAATTGGCATATCATCTGAACCGAGCAACCAACCTTCATGATATTTAGTGAAAATGAAATGAAATGATAAACCCTGGTCACATTACAGTGAAAGGATAATGCCCTGGTCACACTGTAGCAATAACGATAAAGCCCTGAGGAGATGGATGTAGGAGTTCTTGGTATCACAACAGTTATCTTTAACAAATTTTAACTTAAAACTTGCCAGTAGGACATCAGATGGTGTTTTAATACTTCCCATAATTCCATTCAAATTTGAAATCAATAGCTCAAAACACCCCACAGTGAGAGCAATTTCCCATTGACATTACACAGTGAAACACATGTTTTCAACCTAGCACAGCTTATCTATTAGGTAAGCGACCATTTAATTAAAATTACCTTGAGAAAGGTCTTACTACTAGCTTTATGAATATTTAATAAAATCTCTGGTTGCTTAAAGTTTTGACACCCATAATACAGTTTAATTTCACATCTTTCTCATATAATACACAGCAGTGGTAATTTGACCTCGCTGAACATTCCATTAGTTCATTCATGCCAACTGAACTGTTACTATGTATTGTGGGAAGGTCTTAAATCATCCTCTGGTAAGAACTTAAGTTTCTATAAAATAAAACTGAAAGCAGATATTTACTTTCAAAGTATTCATCATTTAAGTTTTACTACAAAATCTACTAATTAAAGTGGCATAGCTTCATCTCTTTCTACAACGGGCCACTTATTGAACACCCTGCCCCACTTTTGGTTGTAATAACATAATTCCCATCTTTCTCTGTGTCGTTCCATACAGCTGGTAGTTATGATCCATTTACCGGAGCTCAGGACGACAACGAGCCGCCACTACCAATCACATGGATCATCGTCATCGCTGGCATCGCGTTTATCCTCATCTTTATCATTTTAATTTGCGTGGTCGTGGTTACTCAATCGCATAAGAGAAGGTGAGTTCTATATGCTTTTTTGTACTAGAAAAGTGTGACAAAAGTATAGGCAAATCAATAATTTATTGGACAATGTAAACAGAAATTCAGGTTGCTGGGCCTCATTGTTTCTAAAGCAATTCTTACCCTGGAATTTTGAAACTAAACTGTGGGGTTTGGGTCTCATACAAACAACAGGATTTTAAGGAAGAAAAACAAGTCAAAATTATTGTGTGTCTTTCGCCGCCTGCTGTTTAGAAAACGCATTCTCTACATGGAATCTATATTAAGAGTAAATCTGTATAAAAACCACACAAATTCTGAAAATCTTGGAAGAAGGGGGTCAGCAAATTAATTTCATATGAAGTCAGCGATTACCTTTAGGAAAACCATTATACACAGGGAGCATTAAAATTGCATAGTTTTGACAAGTTTTCCTCACATTCAGATGCATGTTTTTAAATATATGGATTTGTCATTCATCATAGTGTAAAAATTTCATGCTAATATTTTTCTAACAAGTTGGTAATAGAATTACCTTCATAATATGTGATACATAAAAGGAGAGTGTTTCTATTTTTTGAAGAAAAAAATGTTTTTATTATCAAAAGTTTAATTTTTTTTTTTTTTTTTGGGGGGGGGGGTCAAAAACAGAGAATTTGGATGCTCCATTTTTCGGCTGGTCAGCAGTTTTGAATTTAAGTTTTATTTTGGTTGTAATATATACCATTTGGCCCCTCATAACAAAAAATAAAATTATTGACTTATAATTTCTTTATATTAGAAACACCTCAAAACCTTATATTATCCATTATTACACATACAACGCATATAAAAAAAGGGGCACCCCTCCCCCATGAACTTCAAATTTATTCTCTAATCAGAATTATTTTGTAGTTTAAGATCTCTTCTTTCAATTGATACCAAAAAGAAAAGAATCGAACATTGCCTTGGGTAGTTATGACATTTTAAAACATGTTAGAACATCCATTTCAGTTGTTTTCCTTAATTATTATAATACAAGCAAGAATCTGCATGGAAGAGTGATATACTTTTAATTGCCAAATTTTTAATAGGGCATGTTTTCGGGTATTGTAATTAAATACTGCATTGCGCAATTGTGCTTATTTGGTATGCATGGATAGAGGAGATCTCAAGCTAGCTAATTACATAATTTAAAAATTTATTTTAGGTTTCCACGGCGAGGGGTACCCCAAAGTATTCAGTGTATACATATATATTCAATGGACGGTACAAGTTTCCAAGTGTTTCTAGTATAAACCAGCCAGAATACAATGATTTTAATTTTGATTATAGTGGGCTTAACAATAAATATTACAACCACAATAAAACTTAAATTTATAACTACTGACCAAAAGAGAAACATCAAAAATGACATATTTTGGCCTAAAATATGATTTTTTTGGATAAATAGAACATGTTTTTTTTTCAAAATATAGAAACACTGCTATTTTTATCTACAGTTATAATAAAGGTAACTATGTTTATAATATGTTATAAAAATACTAGCTCGAAATATCTAGGTTATAATGAATAGCAAATTCACATACTCAATAACATGTTTTTGAAGGTGAGGAAACAAGGATTGTTTGTACTAACCTTAATTTTATAACTAGAAACACTGTGATTTTTTTAGTGCACTTGGATGAAGAGTGAGTCATAGGGATGCCACAGGCCTAATATTACCAAAAATTGCCGACCCCCTTCTTCCGTCGATCATGTGGTTCTTATATAGATTTACTCTTAAGCTTTCAGTGTATTTTGGCCTAGTCTAGTATGGAAAAGTTATACCTCAAAGAGAGCTGGTAACAGCTCTGGGAGTGGGGTACTTACATATGTAAGGTATATAGTGTCCAAATATTTCAAGGAAAAAATGCTTACATGTGTCAAAAAATACCAAAATTTTGAAAATAAATTGCCTCTTTGTGGCAAAATCCCTAAACCTGGGTGCCCTTTTTCTCAAAAATTATCCCTAGAGATAGGTTAGGGTTCCGAGGTCTGGATCGCACACCCCTGTCCAGACCAAATTTAAGTACTAAACCCCTTGGGGAGGGCACTCAATTTATTTTTTGACAGGGGTGTGCCACAGGCAGCATGAATTTTTGAGGCTAGGGAACTGACAAGCCAGGCAAAAGTAGGGTCTTGAAAACTTAAACTTCAACCATGGAAAATGTAGGGTCTTGGGAACTGATGTTCAGTGCGAAAGTTGAACTGATGTATTGGTCAAGAGTATAGGTAAAACACCCCTTTATGCGGACATTTTGTGTTTTTGTTTAAAAATACACCCCTTTTTGTTGAAAATCAGCATTTTTAGACCCCTAAAACACATGCTAATGAACAATCGTAACAAGAAGGAGTGAAAGAGCTTCAGCGGACGGCTTTTGAGAAGGGCGATTTCAGGAAAATGCAGTGCTCTAGAACGGCGATTAGCCATGAAAAAGGGGGTCTCCAAAGGGGAACATACGGTTATCACCAATATGCATGAGTGCCCTCCGTGGGCCTAACCCCACCCCCTATTCCCATCCCGGGGCAACACCATTTTGCTGTATGCAATATACACAGTCTGGCTAAGTGTGTTTGATGTTTTGTTCGAGAAGTAGTCTACAATGAATTGTGTTGTAGAGACCTATACAAAACTTCCGGAGCTGATCCCAGCTGCAAATGATTCAACTACGAGCTCAGTGTGTTAAAATTTTTCATGCATTAACCTTGGAAATGATTACTTTTTACAGGAAGGAGCGCCAGACCATCGTATTTGACAATGAGATGCGGCACTCCATGGACGCATTCCCCGTGGATGAAACTGATATCGGTAAGTCACTAACACAGCATTCTGATTGGTTAGTAATAAGAAATGCTCACTTGTCTAGCCAATCACAATAGGGCTTTTTAAATAATATATCTGACTGATCATATGACAGCAATCCTTATTGGTTAGTAATAGAAATGTTCTCTTGCCTAGCAATTTGCAACAATAATAGAGAATTTTTGTTGTTGTTGAAATTCTACGTTTTGGTTTTTGCTAAATTATATGTTTTTGTTTTGACTTTTCCCTATTTACTCACTCGTTCAGTTTATCAACATAAGGACTAGTTAGACGGAGAGGTTTGGGTGAAGATGTGAGCTTCAAAAATTGGTAATATATCCTCGTGGAGAGTGCTTAGGTCTTTGTTTTAGTCAATCATTCAATCATTCAAAATTTGACTATACCTCTTTATAACCTTTTTTTTTTGGCTTAGATTAACTGAACAACAAAAAATAGAAATAGAACTGGTATCCTTGTGCCGTTAGCTTGAACCAGCCTTTTGTCTTACCCATTAATTAATTTTGATTTATCTAATCCTACCCCACCTCTCCGTGCCGTTGTATGGTCGGGATTAGTTGGACGACCAAATAATATTAGCGGAGTATATGTCGGTAGGTGATAAAACAATATTTATATAATCAAAGTATATATATAGGTTGCATGGCTACTTTCACAAATCACTGGCAATCAGAGCACTGCTTATTTATTTGATGACCATTATATGCAATGTTTTAATCAATTTATTCAACAAGGTTTTATCATATGCGGTTTTTTACAGGATCTGTGAGTGTACCATTTTTGTCACTTAGGGTGTCTGGTCCTCGCATACTGTTACACACTTGTTTTGAATTGCAAGTGCAGCAACAAACATGCGAAGTATACTCAAATAGTTATTAAAATTTCGACAGACATGCTTCTGTCTGTTGAAACCTTCTGGAAAACATGAGTTTTCTTTCTGGAATTTTCCTATGAAAATTTTAATCATGTTTATTTGACATTCCTGATAAATCTATTCAAGCATACTCAAATAGTGTTTTGAAGCATTAAGTTAAAAAAAATCAAATTTTTCTCACTTTTCATGAAAAATAGGTTGATGCCCCCAGTTTATTTTGTTATAATTGAAAGAAAATACTTTTGTGATAATTTTGTGCAAAAATTGACACCATCATATTTCAATGAGAAGTTGTTGAATCAACACTAAATATGTCACTCTTGCCACATTTTCCGTAGACCCCTGTAATAATTTTGTAATGCTACTTTTAGACTTGCTTGCATGCAAAAAATGAGTCTATTATTAGTTCTACATCGATAAGATATTATTCATGCTGATATTTACCAGCAAATTTCAATCAGATCTATCAAGGACCAGACACCTTAATATGCATATGTATTACATCAGCAACATTTGTAATTGCACTGTTAAATTAAATTATTGGTACTATACAGTAACTGCACCAAGCCAGTTATTTGCTTAAATTCTTGAAAGAGCACTGGTCCAAGTTAATCATCCCTTTTTTCCAGATATTTTGTGATTTTTAAAACATGAATTGTAAGGTAAAAATGAGAGAGTTGAAGTCGGCTTTATTAGTAACTCCAATGGATGATTTAAATTTGATTTGAATTATCTGTAAACTATGAAGTAAAAGTAATGCTTTTCAAACAAAAAGTAACAATTTCTTGACTTATATCATCCAATACACTCTTTCAGAGAATAATCTCATTCCACTAATTAAGGGGTTTTCTCTGAGATGCAAATACTCCATTTATTTTCTTTAAAATGTAGTATTTGGTAGATATATTTGTGCTGATAACGATTCTAAAATAAAAAAAAATATAGCTCACCGTGCTCGATTTTGAGATACAGGCATTTCAAAAAGTACATATTTTTTTCAAAAAATCAGCCGATTAACCATACAAGGGAAAACTCCAAAATGTCGGTCATTATGTGCTTGTAAAATAATAAATCCTCCATTTATTTTTTTTAATTTTTACATATGTTAAAGCACTTTTTGATTTTTTTGATTTCTTACTATTTATGAAAAAAATCGTTATCCCACAGTCGTAAGCAACTTTATCTCAGAGAAAACCCCTTAACATGCAAAATAAAAATTTACTTTTTGACAATTTGGAAGGTTTTATCAAAACTTTCTCAGTATATGGTAGTAGACAGGATATTATTGAGCATATCAAGTGTAAATCCAAGGTTGTTAAAGCATTAGCCACAATCATCAAAGTGAAGCTCAACTTTCATCAACACCTACTGATTTTATTGCATTTTTAGAAAGTACTTCCAACCACCAACCAATATCCAAAACCATTCTTGTTGAACTTGAACATTTATAGTATAACAGACAATATTTATGCTTTAAATTTCTCATTCTCCGGAGAATGAAAAATTCAGTGAGAGTGTGTCTAGAAATAAATCACTGAATTCTTAAAATGTAAACATCTTTGTTACAAACAATATATTTTAGTGAATAGATCATGTTGTTAAGTATATTCAACCTTCCTAAAAGAATAATATTCACTTATAAATAAACAGTATTACATTTTGGATCTCAGACTTTGGGAAAATAGAAACACTGTGAATAGAACCCCAAGAAATGAATTTGGCTAAAAAGTGTCTTTTTAGAGCAAGTGATATAATTGTGTATGTTAACTTGTTTTGATTCTATTAAGGTCTTTCTTTGATTCAATAAGTTTTCACAAGTGTTCATACCAATTGTGGATCATTGCTAATGTCTTTAAGAAAATCCTGTGAATCCCATTCCTGCATGAGATGACTCTGTCCCGGAAAGAAAACAAGCTTACTCAAATCCTGAGATTGAATATTTGTAAAGCCAACAACGCACAATTATTAAATACTCACATGTGAGATGTTTGAGAAAACCTTAACCCTAGCTTTCCTGGACCATACAATAAAATTTCCAAGCAAACAACGTTGTATGCTAAACTGCATGGTGTAGGATTCAAGTTCAAGTTCATGCATGACTCACACACAAACCTTGTGTGTTGTGCTGTATGGGTGAGTAATGAGTAGCTTGCCTGTTTTTCTGTGTGGTTTAGTATCATATGCACTTTGGTGTGCCAGGGTTAGGGTTAAAGAGCAGCACATTTGTGGGCCTATATGGTTATAAATATGATTCTTTTCACAATTTAATAAACATGTTTTAATTAGGATACCTTGTGTTCAACACATTTTACAGACTCTAATGTCTTGAATTATGATCAACAGATCCAAACAGGAATCCCAAATCCAGCCCGAAATATTTTCCAGAATCCCAAAGCACTAAAATTCCTGAAATTCACAACCTAAACTGTAAATCACTAAACCCTTTCCAGTCGGACCACTTTTTCCGCCACAGGTGAAAGGCATTTTACCTGTAAAGTGACTTCTAAAGTAAATTAAATTTATCTTTAGAAATATTCTACATAATTCAATGAAACATCAGCATAATATACCTTTATGAACTGTATACATTGCCTCTGATAGTGTTTTGGAAGGTAAGAGATCTTAAAATAAGTTATACTATAGTGTTAGTTAGGGCGTACCCCATACGCCCTACGCCTGAGCTGGCTGTAATTTAGGGCGTACCCCATACGCCCTATGACAGGAAAAGGCTAAGTAGGTAAAATTATGAAAGATTTTCCAATGAACCTTTGTAACTGTCAAGTATATTTGTTGTAACTGTAAATTACATAACCAGTGGGTTATTATTGCACAAATTCACATCAAAGTTCATTGTGAAACTGTTGCAATAACAGTACAGTTTGTACAGTGCAGTATCATTACTGTAGTAGTAGATTCTTGCTTTCCACATGCATTGAATTGCACAGTTATAAACTTGATTTACGTTGTTAAAATACCTTTTAAGTGTAGAAGCACTCTAGTTATGGGGTAATATTGAACCATGATACAAGTGTGCATGTCCATGGTAACTATATGAGTGGTCTCTGGCAAAATGAGCGGAAAATTGCGATTGAAGATTTTGAATAAACTAAAGTAGAAATATGGTGAAAAGATCAAATTTTGTTTTTTGACATAAAACGTATTAATACATAAATGTGAAACTATTTCTTGCGTTCGGAAGGTTAGTTATGCCGGGAAGTGCAATTTTTTATGGGTATGATCGTGTTTAGCTAGCATACTCTGCAGTAATTGGTGACTTTAAAATCGAGTTGCTACCATTTTTTTGGACTGCCTTGTATTTTGATATCAACTAAATGAACTGTAGAAAGAAAATATGACATTTTATATCATTCGAAAGCTGAGATTATTGACAAGTAAACTATGTCATAAACTCAATTTTGAAAATCACGACTTTCCTCTCATTTTGCCAGAGCACCCCTCAAATATTAGCAGCATAAAGCGGTAGATATACTTTTTCATTTTTGTAGTTTGTAGATATTTTCATTCAGAATTTTTCTCATGGTGATTTGTTTTTAAGAATGGCGTAAACTTTCATTCTGAATGAACATTTTCCCATGTACAATTTCACCATTGTGTAAATCATAACCATCATTGCAAGAAGAGATTAGCTTACCATGAATAGATCTACATGTAGGCCGTAGAATCAATATCAAACATTATACTAATCAGTAAGCACTTGAAAATGTGCAATGGGGTGAAAAATAGGTCTCCATTTAATACATTCTGCATAATGTTAAAATTTAGAATGAAAATTCTCATTCAGAATTAACAGTTTACTCCATTCTTAAAAACCAATCACATGAGAAAAATTCTGATTGAAAATGACTACGAAAATGACGAAGTATATGTACCGCTTTAGGTATAGAAATCAGTTAAAATTTGATGATGTATTTTATGTTTACACATTTTGCTCAATGAAGCGTCCATGTTTGTACCCGGCGACTATCATCAAGTTCTTACCCAGTATGGGACACCCGTCAAAGGTAATGAATAATGTTAAGCTGAATACAGCAAACACATGGTTGGTTTTCAGAGATGTTGCTCATTTGCTTAATAATATTATTTGGGTTTTTATTAAAAAAAGTTTATTTTAAGGGGCAATTCATGATCCACTTTTCATCCTCAAGGTCACCTCAATGAAAATTTAGTTTTTCAGCTGATATGAATCCTTTACCCCGTTCACACCATGCGAAAAGTCGTCGTCGATTTAACTTAGGTCGTCATAGATTTCGTGGAATAGCATTAAACTGGAGCGTTCACACATGTCATTTGAAAATAAGTTGACAATAGTCATCTTTTGAAATCGACTTTTTGCAAGCGACTTAATATGACCCGAACATGTTCACACTAGTCATAGAACTGAAATCGATGATGACCTAAGTGAAATCGATGACGACTTTTCGCATAGTGTGAACGGGGTACAATCGCAACACCATTCTTTCAAACTTGCTTGCATTTTTTAGAAAAGTAAGAAAATGTGTCATTTTCTAATAACTGTCGAGACCTATGGGAATGGTCGGAATCAAGTGAAATTTTCAGTATATATTTATGCTGTACCCTTCTTTTCATTCAGCTGAAAACAAGGTGTGGTTTTCCTCACACCAAAATCATGAATTGCACCTTTAATATTAACTAACAGTTTGCATTATGGCGCTATATATATATGCAGCGGTGGAAATACCCACATGATAGTCAACCCAGGGTTAGGCAACCCCGGGTTGACCAACCCTGGGTTGTCTTCCACTTAGGTTCCTGTACGTAGAACGTACTATTGCTAGTAGTGAAAAGCAGGTAAATCATAATGTACTCAGTTTTTTAGCAGGTTGTACAATGTACACCCGGGTAATCTTTACTCGTATAAATGACAACCTGGGGATGTTAATGTAGTTCATTTGTCAACCCAGGGTAATCATAATCAGTGATATTTTATAGCAGGTTGTACAGTGTTCAACCTACGTGATCTTCATTCACATAATTGACAATTTGAAGTTGTTATTGAATTTACTGGACGACCTAGGATAATCATATTTGAGAGTTTTTCTGGGTTCCCACACAGTCAATATCATATTAGATGCATCATTTCTCTGAACAACATTCATCGCAACACTAAGCCTACCAACTACATAAAGGCATGGGAATGATGACATTGACAACAAATCACACTCAGCTTGTGTCGTATTATCTTTCTCCATATACACCTAAATACATATAAATCCACAAAGCTGACTGTGCACTATTGTATTTTTGACCTACACTCCCTGCCAAATATCAAACGAGTGCTGTCCACCCTGGTGATCTTAACTTCCGCACTTACCAACCTGAAGTTGTTAATGAAGTTCATTTGTCAACCCCGGGTAATCATAGTCAGTTGATATATTTTAGGCCTAGATATACTTAATAGTAGTATAATGTTGCATGTTCTACCTATGACTTAATAGTATAATGTAATATGTTCTACGTATAGAGTCCACGCACTAAGTGGAAGACAACCCACGGTTGGTCAACCCGGGGTTGCCTAACCCTGGGTTGACTATCATGTGGGTATTTCCACCGCTGCTATACTGCATATATATATATATTGATAATGAAAAAGCTGGAATATTATTTTATTCACCTCTGACTTCGGTATTGTGACAAGGAAGTGATTATCAATTGCTCATTGCTCATGCTTGTCATAAAATTTTTCAAGCATCACACGATTGAGATCGTGTACTTGTTTGTTGACACCATCACAATCTTTCAAAAACCACAACTGACACTTTGAAACAAACTATAGTTTTCCAAGTAGCCTGTTGCTTTGTATAGCAATCGTTCAGATTTAATTGCGCATTCGAAAAAACTGTCATGGCAGAAAATTGTGACAATGAGACACTCTGGACACATCAGTAACTTCTGCAAATCAATGGCAATGTAGTGTGTGAGCTAGCATTAAGTCCTAGATACTTTTACTGCATGTTGTGAAGGGTGTTGTTTTCCTTTTCGTCTGCAGTGATATAACAGAATGACATTGATGTGGAAATGTTTTTTATTCATCTATCTAACATGTAGGCAAAGAAGAATCATACTAACCAGGTCAATACAGCGAGTCAAAATGAAGTTGACCAAGATTCAAAATTGTATAACAAAAGAACTACTGATATTTAAAACAATTGTTAAGCACCTTGGAAATGTGCAGACACTTCTGCTTATTTTTAAAAAAGAATAAAGGAAATCGGTAATTCCTAAGAGAAATTATGCCTGTTTTAGTAAAAAAACTCATTTTACAAGCTGTCCATGGAATTGATGAACGCAGTACGTACTTCAGCTGTGCAGTCACCTGTTACTAATGCCCTGTCTTCCTTTGGCCAAGATTGATACAGTTTGGATCTCTAGCATTTCTGTTCACAATCGAAGTCTCAGATCTTCATGGTTCCCTTTTGAACTTAACAATTCAGGCTTGAAATTTGCTTAAGCATTGCTCTGCAAAACGGCTTTGAACCTCTGAAGGCATGCGTGTTTGCAATTAGATTTCAACTACGAACTGCCTGGTTAGAAGGTGCCATACGATATACAACTTCCAGTACCAATGGCCAGTTTTTAAAATTCAGTGTCAGGCAGGTTCTAAATTGGTTTCATGCATACAATTGATTGATATTTGTATTTTAAATTCCTGCATCAAAATCCTAGTTTTAAATGCTTCTTTTTCAGTTTTCCTTTCATTTAAAGATCAGCATATCATGTTCAGCTTTTCCTATGAATGACCAATCTTCTTGATTTAATGTTTAAATATCAGTCAAAGGAAGGGTAGGGTATTCACAAACAGGTAATTTCTCTGCTTAATCAAGTGTTTACTTTGAATTTTTAATTGGTTTGCTTATTTATTCCGTGGACAGCTTGAAAAATGAGTTTTACTAAAACAAGCATAACTTCTTTTAAGAATTACAGATTTCCTTCATTCCTTTTTTAAAATAAGCAGAAGAGTCTGCACGTTCCCAAGGTGCTTAACAATTGTTTTAAATTTCAGTAGTTCTTTTGTTATACAGTTTTGAATCTCGGTCAACTTCATCTTGACTCACGCTGTAATGCATCACTATAACAGGCCAAGGTCTTACTCAATTATCAATTCACCCGTGGGCTCAGTGGGTTAGGCATAAGCAACATATTTAGTCTGCAAGCCTTTTTGAGTGGTGCTTGTAGTATATCAGGGAAACAAAAAAAACAGTAATAGCTATGTAGGTGGATGTGCAATATGGGCATTAACCCTTTAAACCCTGACACACCATATCTAAATAGGTGTGTGGTACCAAAACTAGCTAGTGTTCATAGGGTTAAGCTAACATCTCAGCTGGAAGCAAAGCAGCATGGGCAGCATGGGTTAGTTGCTGAAGGGGTCGCTTCAAAACTCATTCGGTGGCTGACTGCCGGGAACCTGCGAGTCTTGGCGGTTGCCATTAATGGTTCAGAACAAAAGCAACCTGCCATAACTTGCAGTTCCTGCTCGAGTTTTAAAGTGCTAACAGTATTTTGCTTGTGGTGGAATGGTTACTGGTCTTGATGTGTAAATCTCTAGCTTACATTTATGCAATTATGATACGTTTAAGTAACCAGCAGCTACATACAGTTTGCATTAAGATGATACAGATCATTGAACATTTTGCCGTCTTGTATATAGACACCAAATTGATACAAGATCGTCATTTGATGCACAATCATATTAACAACTAGTGGCTACATCGTGATATGTAGAATAATTTTGTGACATGCAGTGAATAATGCATATATAGGTTAAATTTATGGTATTGTTTGTAGCTTTGACTAACTTCTTGCATGCATTTTGCATTTTATTTTTAATTTGCTGTGAAGTTTGTATTTTTTTTCTTAATTGCCAGCATGCAAAACAGCAAAAAGTACAGGTCCAATCTTTGTACTTAAATTAAGATGAAATATTTGTGAAATTTAATTTGAACTGCACATTTTGAATTTGAAGATAGCACATGCACAGTATTAGGAAATGTAGGAGTTTAGATTTAAATCAATCAACATCACCATAAATCAGTTTATATCTTAATTCACAGGTAGAGATCCAGATCGGTCTAGATAAACTTGCTGCCTTCCGTCATGGCACATGCTGTGTCATTTTGATTTCACGTAATGGTTTCCGAAGATCTGAATCTTATAGATGCAAATCTGCATTCCCATTTAGATTAGTAGAAACTTCCTCTTATATGATCTACTTAATGCGGTGGTCTCAACCTGTCATACATGCACATAAAATTTTTGGGTCTGTCAACGTAACAACCAATTTTTTCCAAAAACTAAAAATCCTGTTATGCCCCCTTATGTCCTGGATTCATCTCCACACTATGTATCATCGTATGAATGCAGTAAAGTTGTATCTGCATATTTTTCAAGTTTTTCTTTTTATGCCTGCTTCATTTTAGATAAGTGTTGATTACCAATGATTAAAACAAGACAGTTACAGAACTTTATCTTAACTGTAATATTTTACTGAAGTTGGTTCTACAAAATTCTGGTCTGGCTTTATCAAAGAAACTTGCTTTTTCACAGCAGTCAGGATTTTTTCCAAAAGGCCGATCACACCCCTGGTAGGGTTTTCCAGCATATTGATATATCCACCTGTTCAGCCACCTATCCCCTAAGCGTTTGTTTTGATTCAAGATTTAATCAACTAGTAAAATAATCATACATCTTTCGCTTTGATAAAAAATTTCAAAAACCCACAGATTCGAAACCAGTGACATCCATCATTAGATTGAAAAAATTCGACGGAGACAACCACACCAACGACCTCGCCAATGGAGAAGCTCCAGCCATGACGACATTCACCACTCCACCGCCAGAGTCTAAGGGAGGACATGCAAATGGCGGACATGTCAATGGTGGAGGACATGTAAACACCGCCATGTTGCCGGGTATCCTAGACGACGAACTGGAATCAAGCGATACGAGCGTACCGATTTTGGAATTGCCCAAATATGTGTTGGAGAAAAAAGGCAATTCTGGCAAAGGTTTTGTGGCTGAATACAAGGTGAGATAATTCACCCCTACATGCTCCTGTTCAAAAAGACCCCCGACCAAAATACTCGGATTTTAGGCCTTGAGGGTAGCTTCAAAACTCAACCGACAGCAGACAGCCCAGAACCGACGGCTCTGGTGAGTTGCCTTTTAGAACATCAGGAGGTTCCAAGTGGTCTACTGCTGGTTGAGTTTTGAAGCTCCCTGTTAAGTTTAAGGCCTTCTTTCATGTCTAGAGACACGATAAGGCCAAAAAGATAATTGTTGTGTTTCTCTCAGTGAAATTTCTGGAATAGTATGGTATTTTTTTTAAATTTCAGCTCAGTAACATATATTAAGTCAAAGGATTCTTACTGGTTGGAAATGCCTTTTTTCTTTGTACTTTCACCCCATTATGGGGTGAAAGTACAGCATGTATTCTACAAAAAGTCAAAATTTCAGCATATTTTTCACTTAGAACTAGAAATGCTGAACTTAATAATGTCATTACTGCCCAGCTTTTCAAATATGAATTGGCAAAAAACTGGAATCAAACCGGTATTCGGCGAATCACTCTGACGGAGTAATTTCTGACTATTTGTCAAATGAAATGTCAGAAAATGAAAGAAGACACTCAAATTTAGCGATGCAATATGAAATCTTCATATTTTAAAACACATCATTGCTCAATTTTGAGCTTTTTAGAGTATGTTCTCTGAATGCCCCAGAAGCAAATTGTTCCCATTTTGGTCACTTTTGACCACTAGTTGTTTAGTGGTGTAAAACTTTAGTTTGGTGTGTGTGCAGTGAGAGAGGTTTGCGATATAATATTGTGCAGACAGAGGGGCTAAACAGCATAAGTAAAAATTAATAAACAGCTGATTTTACATGAACTACAGGTGAGAAGGCCACTATCTGAACATGTTGGTGGTGGCTAGTGTAGGCAAAGATGAGGCTGTGAATTGGAGATTACCAATAACAAGTAAAGGTATTTGAATAAAATCCTTGTGTGCACATGTCTTAATTTATTTTCAGAAATTACCAGATGCTAAGGAGGGTGAATGGAAGGAGGCGACGGCCAAAGAAAACGCAAAGAAGAACAGATATACCAATATTGTGCCATGTAAGTCCTGGCGAAAAGAAACAAGATTATCAGGACCGGTTCTTTGCTTTCATGGGCTCTTAAGTTTCTACCGATCGTTTCGCGGTCGAGTCCAACTGGAGATTATTGTGCGAAAACTGTATATTCAATGAGGGTGTGAATTGTTCCAAGCTAGGGTTGCGCCAATTAATGTAGGCCGCAGTAAGCCCTTTGTCCCCAGGGAGTCCAAGTAGTGATTTAACCCAATGATTAGAACTGCTCTGTAAAGTGTGCTGAGGCCGCGTGGAATTACAAGTCCAGGGGAGCCGCATAGTGCACTATAAATCACCTGCAATTTATTTAATTTAATTTGTGCCTTGTATCATATGCAGTCTTGGGTTGCAAGTGGTTTATGAACAGGTGGTGTCACTACGTGTTTGTTGCAGCTACGTCTGGAAAATTTGAATGGAGTGAACATTTGGTTTGGTGTCATTAGTATTTTTTTAAATATTGCATGTTTTTGTAAGGCGACAAAAAAAACCCTGTTTTACAGGTGGGTGGACCTTTCAAGTAGGGTCTGTCGGTCGGGATAATTTTTTCGTAACAATTTCATTTTCCTAAATAACCAAACAAATTTACAAAGAAATTTTCTTAAAAAGTATAACGGGAATTGTTAAATTTTGGAAATCTTCCAAAACTCAAACTTAAGGTCGGTCGGGCCCGTAAAACAGGTTTGAATGTTCTTATCCTTTATGATCAGAGTTCAGAGATGTGAGTGTGATCAAAACATAATATATTTGTTGAAATGGTTGAGATTTCATTCATTGTTTGTGAACCACCTTGTTTGATGTTAATTTTTGTACACATGTAAGTAAAATAAACTGCATGATATTGATCCAAATTAATCCCTCAAATCCCCTAGAATCCCAGAATCTGCAAATATATTTGATTAATTTGTGAATTTCACAAAGTCATACATCTGGCTAAATTGTATTTAAGTTCCAAAAGTATAGTTTATCATTATATTATTTAAAATTGCAGTTAAAAATGTATGCATTAAAGTTTACTTATAATCATATACACCAAATATATAGTTCAATTGTTTTGAATGACTAAAACGTTTTTGTCAACCAACAGATGATAGCTCCAGAGTGAAGTTACAAGGTGCTGAGGGCGTCCCACATTCTGATTATATTAATGCCTGCTATATCAACGTAAGTTTATCGCATAGAAAGTTTTATATCATGATTACAGTGATTTGAGCCGTGCAATAGTTTGTACTATTGCACGGCATGAAACAAAGCTGTGTGATATCATGATATAAAACAAATATTGAATGCCTATTCACGTGCAATTGTACAAAATATATCATTCGAATTTGGACTGATCCATTTCACTCGGTTATAGAAAAGTCCAAATTTGACCTGATGATATATTTTGTACTATTGCACTCTCAGGCATTCAATATTTGTATAATAGTGAATTTGAAAATAATGCTGCTCTGATTGCTCTTGTAGATTTAGGCCAAAGTTGTGGTATATAGTGTCTTAAAATCCACAGAAGTCATGGTCATTATGATAGGCTTTGGCGAAAATTCCATGAACAGAAATGTTTTTCAAGTTGAGCATGTGACCTTCATAATGACGTTATAGTTGGTTGGTCTATGTGTAGAATACATAAGACACAGCATCTTTTTCCCACATTAACAATGCAGCACAAATGTTTTTGTATAGACAGATTTTGTTTACAACGTTCACTTCCAGAGGATGATTTAAGACCTTACCACAATACATAACAGCTCAGTGAGCATGAATGAACTAATGGAATGTTCAGGGAGGTTACATTACCACTGCTGTGTATTTGTATGGAAAAGATGTGAAATTTCACACTTGAACTGAATTGTTGGTGTCAAAACTTTAAGCGACCAGAGATGTGTTTAAATATTCATAAAGCTAGTAGTACGACCTTTCTCAAGGTAATTTAAATTAAATGGCCCCTTACCTAATAGACAAGCTGTGCTAGGTTGAAAACATACATTTTACTGTGTAATGTCAATGGGAAATTGCTCTCACTGTTGGTTGTTTTGCGCTATTGATTTCAAATTTTGAATTGAATTATGGGAAGTACTTACTTCAAACCAACTACAACATCATTTCCAGAAGTAATTTTGCTTGCCATTTGTAAGAAATAAGACAGCTCAAGTTTTGGAGTCAAGTTGGGTATACTGTAGCTTTGTTTTAAACACTTTTGTGGTGACAACTGTCAAATATCGGTGTTGAGATTCAGTGGAGTGATGGGGCACAAGCATCAGTCTCCCCCGAATGACATGAAACTTAACAAGAAAAAAGTACATCCATAATTTCAAACTATTTTGCTTCTCAGCTATCCTCCCTTTTTATTATTGTCCAGATCCCGAATGGACCTTCCCCCCCCCCCCCCCCCCACTGACTCACCCAACGGGGGGCCCCACGCCCCCCCCCCCCCTTTGGTCACGCCACTGATGTTAAGGTTAAAGTATACCTTTTCCAGAAAATGCAACAAACCTAACAAATTTGGCCCGACCACATCTACCTGCCTTTTTGTAAACAAGTTTCATATTGTAGATTATTTTTGGATTTTTTTTTTTCATTTTTGTCTAGGAGTACAAAGAAGAAAAAAGATACATTGCAAGCCAAGGTAAGTTAAAATCCTTGTCGAATGTTGCGTACCCGGGGGAGGGCTAAAGGGGTTAATGGAGCCCTGTCCTATTGGGTCAGTATTTTTTCAAACTTTCTGAGATTTTGGTGCTAAAATTTTTCTAATTACCCATGTGAAATTTTACGGCTGAAACCTGACGCATTTTGGTAGTTATATGTGAAAATGTGTTAAATAAGGGTAACCATAAAATTACTATACTAACACAGTAAAGTATAGGCAAGTGGAAAATACAAAATTGCTCATAAAACCAAAATGATTGTTCCGTTGTAACTGAAATTTGAAATTAAAACATCTTAAGTGGTGGTCTTTCATATGACAGTGAAAACTAAAATTTGAAAAATCGGACCATGTACCTTTAATATAGGGGACGTGCAGCAAATTCTGTATAGTAAAATCAGGCTCTCTTGTGTTTCAATTGGTCCATTTTCTTTGCAAAATGGGGTATTTTGATGGCTTTTCTTTTCAAAATGTTCCAGACTTTGCACCAAAAGGTGCAAATTAGAGCATTTCTTCACAAAACTTTTAGTAGAAGATTTGGGTCAAAAAAGCACAAGTTTGCGCGAAAAACATGCAATTTTTAAATAAATTAGACACAAAGTTTAGGAAGTTTGATATAGGAATGGCTCCTTTTTTCTTGAAAATTTTATTTGGATTGAGGTACATCCCTACGTATACCCAAACCAAATTTGGTTTTACATATTCTAACATATGAAGCTTTCAAGAATTGTAGGTTTAAATAGTATCATTTTTATGATTGAAATATGTTCTATTTGAATTAACAATGAAATAAAATTAACCTGGGTACAACATTATACTTCAGTTTCATGGAGAATGGTCACATACATATAAACAGTTTTGAGGAATATTTAATGCATTTTAATTTTGACAGAGTTTTGCATACATTTTTACATGTTATCAAAAACGATCCTTGGATTCAACTTGCATAAAACACATGATGGTGTTTGAAAGTTGAAATAAGATTTATACCCGGATAGCTGGGTATTCTGACCAGGTAAACACCCGCGTTACCAAAAAGGCGAGACCTGGACAGGTCTTGAGACTTGCAATATAGGGTATCAAAATTGACCTTGTACTCTGTAAGTCTCACATAGGGTATCAAATTTTTCCCTGATAGGGTATTAAATACCTAGAACCATGTCTTTAATGGTGTACAGTTACATTTTACCTATGATTTCTTGTAATAATTATTTTGTCACATTTGTGTATGGTATGGTCTTGGATAGGGTATCTATTCGAGCAGATATGGTAGATTTATGGTCTCACTGATTTTTTGGGTCTCGCATTGGGTCACCTTTGGAACCTGCGGAACTCGGGTGGTTACCCAGACACAAATATCAGTTACCCCCCCCCCCCCCCCCCGTGATTTATAATAAAAGATAAAGTCCATAGTCATAGAGCCGAGATACCAGTCTCATCACCTTACAAAGTGATATTTTCGGCACACCAAATTGAACACAAGTTGATGTTCCACTGGTTGAATTGCATCATTCAAACCTTTAAATTATTATTTTCACTATGAATCTTGTTAATATTGCGTAAATTCAGCATTTTGCTGTGATTTATATAATATTTTTAATCAAATCTTGAACAATAAATGATAACGATAAATTTAATGCTGAACCAACATTTTCTTCCACTTACAGGCCCCAAAGAAGAAACAATAGCAGACTTTTGGAAAATGGTCTGGCAACACAAAGCTACCAAGATAGTCATGTTGACAAATTGTGTTGAAATGGGAAAGGTAATTTGTAGTTGATGTCATAATTTGCTTTGTGTGTGAATTGTTGTAGAAATAGCATCACGGCCCAGTTGCTAGCTGATGACACTCTCAGTTGTTGCTAACCCATGCAGAGAGATCGAATGGTGATCAATTCGATCATGGTTCATAGCACAGCCTGGCGTGAACCAGTGTCTAGGCAACTATAGATTTTGATGTCACGCTACTATGTTGAATTGTTCCAGTAACCCTTTTTCAGCAAGCGTTTAGTTTTAGGCCTAAAAAAAGTAGTTTGATTGACGTAACCCAACCGACCAACTGGTCAAACTTAATGAATTGGGTTGTTTTTGAAAAATAAATGCAAAAAACACCTAAACTAGCCTAAAAATTTGTTTTGCAAAAATCAAATAAAAAAATGCCTCCCTACCTAACTACCCTAATTTTGCACTACCCTAAATGTTTTGCCAATCATACAATTATTTTTAGGCCTAATGCCAAATATGTATAAGGCAAGGATCAAGAGGAAAGACTTGGATTCTGGAATGTTGATTTTAAAATAGGGTGATTCCAAAGTAACCAAAAAAGTGGAAAATTTCACTTTTAAATAGCTTTAGCTCCTAGCATAGACATTCTATCCACGTGCTTATTGTTGATAATAGTGCCCACTGGTGGGACCAATATATGTAGGTGTTTGAAAATAAAATAAATCGCTAAAATCCTGAATAAAGTCCATGTAACGTTTGTGACCTCGCACGGATATGGATTTTTGCTCTAAATGACTTAAAAGTTAAATTTCTCTGACATGTTAGCGAATTTTGTATTGCGCTTTCTACAGATGATGGGTGACATATTTGCAAATAATTTCATGAAGTTTTAGGAAATTCTATCGTCAGGATTTCTTTTAATGCATTGTTTTGTTTGGTAACATTTGATAAAGTTTGTGACATTTTGGTGTAACGTTTTGGTAACGTTTGTGACATTTTTTAGTTAAAATTTGTGCTCATTCATGCACGGATAGAAAAACTTCGCAATTTCTGTTTGGGAAATACTTCTCACGTACCGAGTAACAAACATATGACTGAAAAAACTGCTCATATGGTCGAATAAAAAAGCTGATTTTTTGCTTGAAATCAAAAAAGGTTTAGTTTTCACTGGAATGAGCCAATAGGTTGTGTTTACATACTAGTCATGACTAGTCGTGAGCTGCTCTAGTGCAAGACAACTTAGAAGTTGCGTTCACACATGGACACGACTTGTGCGTTAAAACTAGTGGTGCTTCACTTTTGGTCACAAGCAAGACACTTTCTATAATTGCATTCACACTTGGAATTTGCTTGTAAACGTCTCACAAGAATATAGTGATGACCAAATTCTTAAGTGTGGACACACGCTGAGAGTACAAGAAATGTACACAATTCCGTTGGGGTTTTTTTAGTTGATGAAATTTTCACAAAATGTTTGCTTTAAGATGTAGCTCACCATTCTAATGTAATAAAGTGATAACTAATCATCACAATTGAAAATTGATGAAATGTGACTGTTTCTCTTGATCATATAACATATGCATTCTCTATCTAAACAGTGGCGGCAGATGGTTTAAATTTTAGCCCTGGACGGTTGATTATTTTTTATCCCACATTTTTTGAGCAAAAATCATTAGAAAAATTATGGAATTTTTGTAATGCATGTGTAGGGCACGAAAAATTATGTCAAATCAGCTAGTTTTATCTAAAATCTTGAAATTTGTGAAAATGGCCAAGTTTGACTGAAAATGACATATCTTACTTTTTTTTCATTCATATTTTTTTAGGGGAACCGTCCTCTCCACATGGAATTTTGGAAAAACGCGTCCCCTAACATCCCCCAGCTTTTTGCAGGCCATGTATCTAAATACTGTACTAAATTTTTGGAAAACAATGTGTATACTATTATAATAACACATAGATTTATATGGAAAATATACAATTGAACTTGATACCTTAAATATATACAACAACTTCTGAGACGTAGAACTAGTATCGTTCCCCTGATCTCCCCTCCCACGGACCCAGCAATGAGCCCGGGCGCTGCGCAGCGCGCTGCTTGGGCGAAGGGAACTAGCTTTTCTGGCAAAGACCTGATGACTCCCAGATGAATTGGATATCTAAACATAGATCTATAATATTAACCACAATTCAATCAATTTGTCTGATAATGACCAAAGGCACACTTTTACTTCCAAACTTGAGATTGTAAACATAGCCAGTAGGCTCATAATACACATTATCAATGTTCTTAGCCCTTTGTGCAGAGTGAACTTCACTAACTTTTGAAAGTGTGGTTATTTTCAACTCAAAGAAATCAGGAGTTATTTTTTCACAATTCTGATATACAGGGTGTGCCAATAAAAATGCAAGATTTGAAAACAAAAATATTTAAAATATAAGAAAGCCATTTTTCTCATTTAATCATCAATAATATTAATAAAGAGCTTCTCCCCTTCATTATGCTCTTTGTTTCATCCGATTCGGATATTCCTATCCGGAGATATTTCAATCTGGTCCGATTTGTGGTCATCGGATGAAGTATGTTAACCCAGGATGATATGCACTCAAGACATTAGCCCCTTTAAATTTGAACCCGTTAAACTAATTTTACAATTATTTGTGGCTCAAAGATATTATTGGTCAATTATTTTTTTGAAAACAAAAACAGATGATCGATTTGAAGAAAGAATTATAAGCAATTATTCAGTCTCAGCTTTCCTGGTTTTAGTTGTGGCTCTTCAGGCTTTTGTATTAACATCTTATTATAAAAATGAATAAATAAAATGCGAGACTCGGAGGCAGTAGCTGCAATTGTTATTTTTTGGGGAAATTACATTGTGTATCAAGATAAATTTTACAATCAAGGTCCACATCATGTCAGATATTCAGAAACGAACTTACATTCCGGTTTGGGGAAACTTTGAACATGAAATTTGGAAGAGAAAACAACTGAAATTGTTATTTCTGGCAATTGTAAAAGTTATTCTGACATCCTTTTTGGCTTGATTGGATAATTTCAATGAGCTTCTGATATAACACTAAACAAAAAATGCAAGTAAGCGACAGAAGTTTTCATCTGGAGATGAAATAACTTGTCATTTAATCTTTTGATTGCCACCTACGTTTGGTTATTTATCATTGAATTGAGATCAAGAAATCGGATCAACCTAATTTTTAAGGGCTTCACAGAATTTGTAATAACTTCAGAATTAAATGCTCAAATATTACGAAACAAAATGCTGTTTGAAGCTGAGATTATATACAATAACATTTGATAATTGTTTTTATTACATGGTCATTCTTTTTAATGTGGGCACCCATAAATGGTGGATTTGTTACATGGAGAGTGATTTATGCATCAAT
>JXSR01S024814.1:111675-139089 GCA_000969725.1 Ophiothrix spiculata
GTGTGTTGTTTATTTTATTACTCTATCACCGTGTAAAATGTTACACCCTATTAAAGACGTTATGACCTAACATTTTAGATGTTTCGTTAAAAATATGTCAAAATTCAAAATTATGCTATTAATATCCCTAAACTATGATTTATCTAGGAAGAAAATGGAAAAGAAGCTGATTTCAATTGATTGTGGTATTATAGATGTCAATATTTACCTAAAAGAAGAAAGGGTGGCTGGGAGTTGGGGAACCTGACATTAAATGGTGTGGGATTCATTAAATATATAGGCTATTAATTCGAAATTATGCTTGAAGTGCGTCATGTTTGATATCGAATTAAACAAAAATATAATAAAAACAATGGTGTTCAATTTGTTACCTTATCACCTAGCAAAAATGCTATACCTGATTGAAGACGCAATTCCCTGAAAATTGTGATTTCATGTGCAAAATAGGTCAAAATTCAAAATGTTGTAATAATAGTTCTAAATATCAATTCTTTACTGACTTTTTTTGTTTAAAAAGAATTTTGGTATACTTCAAAAGTGTCCTGTAAGTTTTTGCTCCATAACATGCAGGAACATTGTGTATATTTCAAAATGGCAACTTTAACCCTTTACACATAACTTTTTGGCGATCATTCAAAATGGATCCCAATATTAAGTACGAGTTATACGGCTTTCTATTATTCGTTATATATAGTTTGAATATATCTTATAAAGCCTTTTCTACCAGGGTTGCTCCCCATTGATTGCATAGAAATGCAAAAAACTTACTTCAGCCATTTAAGTAATTTATTCCTTAAATTCTTAGTGGCCATTTTCTTTTCTAAATAAACACGAATATAGGGAAAATGATCATAGCAAAATTTTATACTTTGATCTTTTTTTAACGAAAATTTTAAAATCGCGATTTTTAGGTCATGTTGTCTCAATTAGGTATAATTTTTTTTGTTTTTGCAAGGTGATAGAGAAACAAAATAAACAATTCACCCAGTGCTATAAATTACATTTCCCTTAATTTGATGTTTAATACGACATACTTTATGCATATCTTAGGGCAAATGATCCCATCTTTTTAATGACCCCCGAAAAATAAGGTTCCCGAGCCCCCACCCTTCCTTACATTTTTTCTGTAAATATTTACACCTATAATATTCACAAACAGTTGAAATCAGCTTCTTTGCCATTTTCCTTTCTTAAAATATAATTTAGAGATAATAATAACACAATTTTGAATTTGACCATTTTTACCGAGAAATCACGATTTTTGGGTCAAAATGTCTCTAATTAGGTATAATGTTTTGCAAGGTGATACGAGTAACAAAATAAAAAGATAACCCAATGTTTTAAATTACATTTCCCTTAATTTTATGTCAAATACGACATGCTTTATGCAAAAGGTAGGGCAAATTACCCCTTTTTTTAATGACCCCGAAAAATAAGGTTCCCCAGCCCGCACCTTTCCTCCCTTTTTTGTCTCGCCTGAAAATTTTACAGTAAGAGACATACCATTCCTTAAAACTGTCCGCTGTTAGCATTTCTTGTCCGGAGCAAATCTCGGAAACCGTATGCCCTATGTAGATGATATTTGGTGAGTGGGAAGGGTTGAAGCTGAACTGGCGCTGCATACAATTTGAACGCAAACTATGCATATAAAGTACCTAATTTGCATAATTTATGCGTAATTTTAAATTTTAAGTATATCTCCTAAACCATAAGGGCTATGGTAATGAAACTTGGTGACATGAAGGGGTTCGGGATTAGCACACATGACGCGCCTTTTTGGGGGGGGTGCGGTCAAGGTCAGTCAAGGTCAAAAGGTCATCTGAGGTCAAATTTCCAAAATTGTTCAAAAAGTTGACCTGAGGTCATCCAAGGTCATTTTGAGGTCAAGCTCATAACTCATTAACCCCAGACCCCACATGGATTAAACTTAGACAATAGAAATTTCTTGACCCAAGGTCAAGGTCAGTCAAGGTCAAAAGGTCATCTGAGGTCAAATTTCCAAAATTGTTCAACAAGTTGACATGAGGTCATCCAAGGTCATTTTGAGGTCAAGGTCATAGCTCATGAACACCTGACCCCACATAGATTAAACTTAGACCATAGAAAGTACTTGACCCAACGTCACTCTTACCCTATCCTACTCCACCCCACAACTGAATGATTAAGTAGGCGGTCGATACGCAGGCGAGACTACTGGTTCGCGAACCATCTTGTTTCTGTAAATATTTACACCTTTACCTATCATAATCAGTTGAAATCAGCCTCTTTGCAATTTTTTCTAAGTTTGGCCAAAATTAGGGCTAATTTATGGTTTCTATTAGTATTGATCAAAGTTTAATTTTAGGGAGCTCTATATGTGACCCGTCATATCGAAAGGTACCTTAAGGGTCCAAAATGAAAATAGATTTTTTGGTCTCATCTAAAAGATTATATTTTAAGCTTTAAAATGACACCTTGCTTTTGGTTATTGGATGTTCGATTGCAAAGTTCCATCCAATTTGGTGAAAGGCATCCGGCTGATTCAGAAAACTATAGTTCTGAGAAAATCAAGTTTAAAGTTTCTGTCCTGGTAAAACTTGAATGGAGAAAGGATTTTTATCTCAGTTTTTAAAACATTTGTCTTATGTTTGGGATGTTGGGATATAATTAATATGGTAGGATACACTTCAAAGATAACGTTTGTGATGAAATTAGAAATTCGACCATGGACGTGATTTTTGACTATGCTCAGCTTCAATGGCCTGTATCTCGTAATTTACTATGCCACGGGTCACATATGGTTGTATACAGGTACATAACAGTCATCTTCGGATCTTGTTTTTTTGTCTCTTTTAGATGGGTGAAGACCAAGTCCACACCGTGAAGCAGTTCCATTTCACAGCATGGCCCGATATGGGCGTCTTAGACTATCCCACACCAGTACTGAATTTCAGACAGGCAGTTAAAGAGTTTGACTCGGATAACAATGCTTTAACAATAGTACATTGCAGGTATGTTAGAATCATAGGTTATGTAGTGGTCAATTGATTGACTGACCCCCAGTAACGTGAAGGAGTTCCATTTCACTGCAGGTATGTCAGAACCATAGGTTATGTAGTGGTCAATTGATTGATTGACCCCCAAGTACCGTGAAACAGTTCCATTTCACAGTATGGCCCGATTTGGGCGTCTTAGACTATCACACACCCCTACTGAATTTCAGACAGGCAGTCAATGAGTTAGCAATGCTCTAACAATAGAACACTGCAGGTATGTCTAACAATAGGTTATGTAGTGGTCAATTGATAGTGGTCAATTGATTGACTGACCCCCAACACCGTGAAGTAGTTCCATTGCACAGCATGGCCCGATATGGGCATCTTATGCATTCAGAGTCAAGCGATTTCATCACTGCAACAAGCCAACATGACTCGACGTCTACTGATACGCAGTCTTAAAAAGTTATAGCGCAATATGCGTAGCACGTGTAAAGAAATAGTTGGACTCTGAATGCACCATTAGACTCGGGTAGCAATGCTTTAACAATAGTACACTGCAGGTATGTCAGAACCATAGGTTATGTAGTGGTCAATTGATTGACTGACCCCCAGTAGCATGAAGCAGTTCCATTTCACAGCATGGCCCGATATGGGCGTCTTAGACTATCCTACACCACTACTGAATTTCAGACAGGCAGTAAAAGAGTTTGACTCGGATAACAATGCTTTAACAACAGTACACTGCAGGTATGTCTAACCATAGGTTATGTAGTGGTCAATTGATTGACTGACCACTAGTACCGTGAAGCAGTTCCATTTCACAGCATGGCCCGATATGGGCGTCTTATGCGATTTCATCACTACAACGTTTACTGATACGCATTCTTCAAAAGTTATTGTGCAATATGCATAGCGCGTGTAAAGACTGCGTATAGAGGACGTCGTGTGATGAAATCATTGGACTTTGAATGCACCATTAGACTATCCTACACCGCTACTAAATTTCAGACAGGGAGTCAAAGAGTTTGACTCAGATAGCAATGCTGGTAAATTGATCATCAAGTAGAACTTCAGGTGATTTTTAAGTAATACATCAAAAGGATTTTTAAATGACACCAGGCGATCTAAGGAATCCAAAACCGTTTGAATTTTTCAAATCCGACCTCCCGTTGCAAAGTTGAAGGTTTTTGTATTGTTATTTTAACTAATTTCGGAGAACATAGGTTAGGGGATAATTCTTTTACTTTCCTTTTTTTTTGACTAGCAAGGTCACTGCACTAATGGCACTTGCACCGCTCATCAATACACAGAGTAATTTGGTCAATGTTTCAATTGTCTGAATGGATATTACACACAAAACAGGAGTTATTTTGCACCCACATATGCGCGGGGTATTTCAAGATGATTAGTTCGGCATGTTAAAGAGCTGATCAACACTTCAATTGGGCGGAATTTAAGGCGCAGAAATTTCACCCAAATGAGCATTATTGTTGCCGCTTGTTGTTTAATTACATGTGATTAAGCACATATATTTAAAAAATTCTTGGGTGTGCATGGATGTCCACATAACTTGTAGTGACTGAAATTGTTTATTCTTCACTTCCAAAAATATTGGTCAAGTTTTTAAAATTCAATAACTCTGCAACCATATATCAGAATTCTTGTCTACAAATAGGTGGGTGTGCATGGACAAAATCATCGTCCTGATAACATATTTTCAAATAAAAATGGTCTATCATATAGCGCGGAATCCAGAAAAACATTTGAAAAAGTGTCTAGAAACACTTGATTTAAGTATCAAAACAAAACTATTAAGCAAAGTTAGTCATGCCTGCTTGAATATGAGCTATGTGTCAACGTGTGTGCAAGTAATGGGTCAATGAAGTATCTACATCAAGGTACAGTATTGTATTTATTGGTAGAGCTGCGCTGTTCTTGAAAAAAATGAATGGAACATTGGGATAAGTGGGAAAGTTTTAGCAAAATGACACAATCCTCAACCTAACTCCAATGATTGGCTGATCCCCATACTATTACATGTTTGGATTTAAAATGTATGGATTTAGAAAGGCGATATAAGAGTTTTCTAAAAATAAAAAATAAAAAAAACTGAGGTCCACATTTTTAAATATGATTTCCAAACTTTAGGTCAGTCTGTAGAGGACAAATAATTTTTTCTTTTACAGTTAGTGGTCAATGGGAGTTTGTATGGACCCATACAAACATTTTTGTTTTTGCAGCGCAAAAGTTTTCATCTACCCTTTCCCTCTCGTACTTATTAGCATTAAAATAAGTTTTTTCAAGGGCACTCTTCAAATTTTATTATCAGGAATCTATTTGTACTACATTCTTCAATTATGAAATCTGCAATAATTCCACTGGGAAATGAGTTTTTGAATTTTGGCAGGAAAGTTTTGCCTAAAAACATCAAATCGTTATTTGACTGTCATTTTGAAATGGTTTGTACGATTTTCGTTTTTTTATTTTGGTTCTGTTGAGGTATTTTATCTATGACAAGAGTAGAACACAAAATTCGCTTTTCTGATGATGGATCCATTTCAGGTTTAACCTTAAGTTTGAACTTTACCTGAAGATATAAAGTAAAAACATCTCTATTTGATAAACTTGTGCAAAAACATTTTGCAAAATAATCCAATTTTGTTGTTGTTATTATCAGCGCTGGTGTTGGAAGAACCGGTGTCTATATCTGCGTTGATACTATGTTGGACAGAACCAAGCATCTCGGCTCGGTAGATGTGTTCAGATTTGTTAGCGACATGAGGAAACAACGATGCAAGATGGTCCAAACTCCGGTAAGTTGATAGTTAAAGGGGCTTTTGGAGATTTGGGTTGCTCTTGCAAAATGAGCTGAAAGTCCTGAATGTAGATTTTGAATAAATGGCTTCTAAAGTAAAAAGAACAGGGCCGTACGAAGCAGGGAGGGGGCAGGGGAGGCACTTGCCCCCTGGCTCGAAAAATCAAGAATATCAAAATATCTGGATGATGTCAAGTTTTTATGGAAATAAAGATTGATAGATATTTTACTACTTTTACTGTCCCGATACTACTGTCCCGCAAATTTTTACTCAAAATAAGCCAATTTTAGCACAAATATCAAGGTTTTATATCGATTTTTGGCTCAAAGTAGCAAAATTTGGGTCCAAGATAATTTCAAGTAAAAAGATCAAATTTCATTTTTTCGATATTAAACGCATCTATGCAAAAGTGTTTAACTATACCTCGAGTTTCAAAGGTCAATTATGCCTGGAAGTGCAATTAATCATGTTAATTACTCACATAATATTCTGCTATCATACGCTTTGGTAATCAATAATTTTACAATTGATTTGCAGCTAATTTTCAATGACAGATTTTCAGTTTACTACCCTGTATTTTGATCTCTGGTGAATCATTCGTAAGCTGAGATTACAGAGGATTTAAATATGCTATAAACTCAATTTTGAAATTCATGACTTTCCGCTCATTTTGCCAGGGCAGACCTCATTTGTCAATCTTGAAATGTTATTGGATATATTGCCACACTTTGCCTTCAAACGTTATGACAACTCATCACTTACGTGAATAAGCTTAAACTTGATTTTTAATCCCTCTACTGGGGATTTTGTTCATCAATTTTAACTGCATCACATTTGTGTCATGATTAAGGGAAATGGGTCAGATTTCGGCAATTTTCAGGTGCTCACTTGCGGTGCAGAAGGTCCAAAATTAGAACCCTGCTGGTGCCAAAATTTGAGTGCTTGAAATCCCTTGCATAGGGCACCAACTCCCAGTATTTATTTATTTTACAATCTAATTGTTCGTTAAAAATGCTACATTTTAAATCCGGAAAATGTGGTCCCTAAATCCCATCAATAATGGCCCTTGAGTTACAGAAATATAACATTTCTATGATTTTAAAAAGAAATAAAATAAAACAAAAGAAATTTCTACCATTATTTGTCTTGACTCTTAAAATAATGTTTCTGATATACGACAACTGACTTATTCCCACAAACATGTCACATTAATTCAATTTCAGGTATGCGAGACAAACCATTTGTTTCTTAATTGTTAAAATTTACTTTGAATTTCTTCATTCTTGAATTCAGGAGCAGTACCAATTTATATACGAATCCCTATTAGAGGCCACCATGTCTAAGGGTACATGTATTCCAGCAGCAAGCTTTAAAGAAGTATTTAAGCAGATCAAGGAACATCCAGCCAAGGGTACAAATGTGCCATCTATCGATGAACAGTTTGAGGTAAGCTTTTGGACATTAACTGATAGGGGGGGGGGGGGACTCAACTTTGGTCTGGACGGGGGTGTGCAGCCCAGACCTCAGAGCCCTTACACATCTTTACGGGTAATTTTTGTGAAAAAGGGCACCCAGGTTTAGGGATTTGCTCCAAAAACAGGCTGATTTTTCCAAATTTTCATCGGTTTGAGTTGTGAGAACAGAATTTTTTTATCTTTGACTCATTTTTGCATGTTTTCTTGAAACTGTGACTCATGTTTAGGGATTTCGGGGTCAAAATTGGGACCCATGTTTAGGAACTTTTTAAAATAATTCACAAGAAAATAGGGGGGGGGTGTACTCAGACCAGACCTCAGAGCCCTTACACATCTTTACGGGTAATTTTTGTGAAAAAGGGCACTCAGGTTTAGGGATTTGCTCCAAAAACAGGCTGATTTTTCAAAATTTTCATCGGTTTGAGTTGTGAGAACAGAATTTTTTTATCTTTGACTCATTTTTGCATGTTTTCTTGAAAATGTGACTCATGTTTAGGGATTTCGGGGTCAAAATTGGGACCCATGTTTAGGAACTTTTTGTGAAAAACTAACCCATTTGGGCAACAGGTCCTTACGTATATGAGTACACTCCCCCCCCCTATTTTCTTGTGAATTATTTTAAATTATTTGTTTGAAGAAGCTGTGTCAACCAAGTCAGAAGATTTGTGCATATACCATGACAAATTTTCCAATTAAATCTTAACTAGACTTAAAATTTCTTGATGAATGGTGACAATTCCTAGTGAGGTAACATTGTGTAGCTGTATTATTATCATTGATTTGTAGTGAAACCATCTTCCTTCTTTTGGTGGTCAACAGTGTATGTTGTTTGATTACTTTAACTAAGGGTCCGCTTCAATACTCAACTGGCAGTTTGTCTTCCAGTTCTGGGCGGTTGCTATTGTTCAGAACGATAGCAACCTTCCAAAATCTGCGGTTCTGGGCGGTCAGCCGCTGGTTGAGTTCTGAAGTGCACCTCTAGTGTCGTAAACGAGGTAGTATGTATAGGTTGACGTAACATTGTGAATGGGTTAAAAGGGGTTTTCAATATTCTTTCTTAATTTTCACAGCTTCTTGAACGGCTGACTATCATACCTGGTGATAATGAATGTAGGGCAGCCAACATGAAGGACAACATAGCCAAGAATAGATTCCGAGATAGACTGCCACGTAAGTTTATTAAACTTAGATAAGTTGGGAAAAAGTACAAGAAGGGGGAGGGCTCAGATATCAGTAATTACGCCGGTTCGGGTATCAACAAGTGAGCATGCCAAAGGCTGTTGCTCGCAAGTCCGTATATTGTTTGTGTATTTAGAAAGGCAGTGACTATATACACGACAGTGACTATATACACGACTAGTCGTGTAGCCAGATACCAAAACATTATATGCAAGACTAGTCGTGTATGCAGATACCAAAACGTTATATACAAGACCGTCGCTATCAATACCTTCAGAAGCATATAATGGATGTTTATGGTCCATTATCGTCACCTTGTAGGGTAAGGTGGGGTAATCCGACCGCGGGGTAACCCCGAACACCATGATTACAGCAAAAACGTAAAAGGGGGAGATTTTGTAACTAACCTATATTGTTAACTACCCGTGGACTTAATCCAAACATAAAGTAACCGAGAAAAAAATCTCGTATATTCTCGCGAGAATTGCAAAAAACGATTTTTCACAAAACTCACTTTTTTGACTGACATTTCTCGGGGATTATCGAATATCTAAATGAAGAGGAGGAGCAAGTTTTGTTTAGTTTGACAGGCTTTTGAGTCCATCTTCTTGGAAAAACTGAAGACTAGAGAAATATTTTTCTATGTATATTTGCAAATATCTGATTTTCAAAAGGTAGCCTTTTCAAAATTTGCTTTCAATTGGGGTAATCCCGAACGACCGTTCGCAATACCCCGTTTCCATGGCAACCAGTATCGACGTGACCAATAAATTTGCCAAATTTGAAACACTTACCGAGCTTTTCAATATGTATGATTATTATTTTATTTGTACTACAAGAAACAGAAAATTTAATTTTTGCCCCATACGAACTTGCTATTGAAAAAGTACGTTCGGGATTACCCCAAGGCCGCGGGGTAATCCCGAACACCGCCAATTTTTGTTTGGACCATAACTTCTTTTATATTAAGTTTTAGTTTGTAAAATCATATGTCTAGATAGGGTAATGCTTCCACTTTGTATCGGTAAAGTTATTTTTGATAAACCTTGCTTTACTGTCAACTTATAGGCTTGTAGTCGTGTATATAACCTTTTGCTAGTTACGCGAAAGATGGTCGTGTATATAACCTTTTGCTAGTTACGCGAAAGACAGTCGTGTATATAACCTTTGCCATTTAGAAATAACACAGCTATAAATATTTTTTCAAAACCTGTGTACAGTCTTTTAGAATCTGTAAATAGTTTTTAAAAACTCATAAATAGCCTTTTTCTTAAGATAGTTGAAACTATTTGAAATAATTTCATGGGGTATCAGCACGCTTAAATTGATTAATGCAGTATATATAATGTCAAATATATTCGCAATATTTTCTTGTTGTTTCTAGGTGACAATGTGAGGCCAATACTGAAATCTAAGTCAGAAACATCAAGAACAGATTACATCAATGCAGCATTAATACCTGTAAGTAAAAACCAGGGCTGGACATTATAGCACCCACCCGAAAGGTCTGAAAAATAGGCACATTGGGGATCATGTTGTGTCGATTGAGTGTGTTGGGAGGGGGTGCATTTGTAAATACCGATAACAAGAACTCGCACTGATAACAGTAGGACAGCCAGCGGTCTTTTGAGACGAGGGACATGGTTTGTGAATTTTTAAACATTGCCCGATGTCCCTCGTTTATAGCTTTACGCAGCAGTTTTGACGAACAAAAATAGCCCAAAAAGTAAATATTTTTCAAAAATATCGTTTTCGAATTTGCATCCTTGAAAACAAACACTTTGAATGTGATTATGTTGTGAAGATTTCAAATTATATGGTTATTTAATATAATTGAGCTTGAAAAGATTGATAGGTTTAAGCAGGCTTTATCTACCAGCACATATGAACTTTCATTCGAGATTGAAGATGTTTTAGTACTTGATCATGACAATTTTGTCCAAATTTTCGGCATGAAAACTGCACAGAATTACATGCAAAACCAATCTAGTCTTACTGTTTTTCATCTATATTTGGCTGTCATGAAAATTATCTGCATGTAAACATTCACAAAATTGAATATATGGTTGGCAATAATATATGTAATAATATATGTTCAGTCTAATGTCTATTTTTACAATATCTGAAACATGGGTTGTAACGGAGGAGTTATCAAAAATTGCCAATCATCAATCATGTGAACTAGAAATACCACCCAATGTTAGTTTTATTTTGTACGTACTTATAGGCTAAAGTAATATTACTTTTTATTTTTTACTGTAATTAACATTTGAATAGTGAGCAAAGTTAGCGATGTGGTTGAGTTTTTAAGGGTTTGGCATTATATTACATCATATAAAGTGTATGCTATCTTCAACCCCTCTGAAAGAGACCTATGTGATCGGATGCTTGGAAGCTTGTATTTGTGACATTAAAGCTTGGGTTTTGAACAACAAACTCCAACTCAATGACAATAAGACTGAGATATTACATTTCCATTCTCGCTTTGTTGACTGTGTACCACTTCCACCTGTAAAGATTGGTGATACAAATATCAATCCCAGTCCTGAAGCCCGCAATCTCGGTGTCACTTTAGATAGCCATCTCTTCCTAAAGACTCACATTAGTAACGTATGTCGCAGTGGCTGGGCTTTTATCTATAAGCTTGGCAGAATTAGGAAATACCTCAACAGTGATACCACTGAGCGTCTAGTACACGCTTTCATTACCTCACGCCTTGACTGTTGTAATTCTCTCCTTGTGGGCCTTCCTGACAATGATCTTCAAAAACTCCAAAGACTACAGAATGCTTCAGCCCGTCTTGTCACGCTGACCAAACGCAGAGATCACATCACTCCAGTGTTACAAGATCTTCATTGGCTGCCTATATCTAAGCGCATTGATTATAAGATCCTCCTTCTGGTGTTTAAGACTTTCCACGATCACTCTCCTGCATATCTTACTAATTTGCTCAGCCGTTATACACCCACTCGCACTCACAGATCCTCATCCAAAGTCTCTTTCGGATTTCCTACGCAGCGTCCAAGAACAAATTTCTATGGACAGAGATCATTCGCTGTTTCTGGACCAAAACTCTGGAACAATCTGCCTTCAATAATCAGGAACGCTGCTCCAATTATGACTACTAGTCAGTTCAAGCATACTCTCAAGACTATACTTTTTGAAGACTATTTTCAGTGACTGTATGAGAAATTACCTATAACTTTCCAAATTTTCTCCTATGTACATGATTCTCTTTGTAACAATTTGTATTTGTAAAGACTGTATATTTCTTAGGTTTTGTTACAAGTATGTACAGCGCTCAGCGGCTTCTTTGTTATGAGCGCTCAAAAATCTCACTTTATTATTATTATTATTATTACAAGCATGTAAGTACACATTTGTGACCTAAGTTAAACATTCAATTTAATATTTTGATTGTTGATCTCTTTCTAACAGGGATTTAGGAAGAAACATATGTACATAGCAACTCAGATGCCTTTACCAAGTACCGTTAGTGACCTCTGGCGACTCGTCTACGACTACAATGCGTCGGCCGTTGTAATGCTGAACGTCATGAATAATAATAACGAGGTGAGGGTCATCGTTAATGTGATATAGTTATGCATAAGCATAAAGATTCCCATTTATGAGATTTTGTAAAGAAGGTCAGAGCTTTGAATATCCGAAACTTATTTTTGTCATGTCTAGAAATGTAAAGATCTCAAACATTGTTAAAGAAATTTCACAAGGAAACTATTAATAGCACTTTAGATTTGTAACATATCATTATTCTATAACTCACTGTATCTTTCTATACCATTGTTGGTTTGTGATTGACTTACATTTGGATGTTAAACTGTTTATATGAAATCGGGGACATGCGTGGCCTAGCGGATTAAGTCCTCAACTGTTAATCACGGGCATTGAGAGTCATGGGTTCGAATCCGTTGGGCGGTATGTGTAGTGTCCTTGAGCAAGATACTTACCCTAATGTGCTCCTTTCCACCCAGATGTCAAATGGGTAACGGCTTTCTTCAATGCTGGGAAGGTAACAGACTCACGGGGAAGGAGGTGTGGCGAACCTTTCACCGCAAATATAACATTGTGGAGTTTGGCCCAAACGCTTCGTAAGAGAGATGGGCACTCCGACCTGTGAAATACAGGCCGTCCCCTTTACCTTTTTTATATGAATTGTCAATCTTACAGACATATGGGCAGTATTGGACTGAGAGCGGCTCCAACATAATCAACGGTAATATCGTGGTGGACTATGAATCTAGCGTCAACCATTCAGACTCTATCACCATGAGGACATTCAGCATCCACTCTATAGATGATGTACAGGTGAGGCTATACTTGATAAATGCAACAAGCAGCCGATTTACGCACGTAAACCAATATGAACATACGGGGAGGTAAATTATTCTGTACTTTTTGAGTCATAACCATATACCTAATCTTGCTGAATATTCATATGAATTTATATTCAATGTTTATCTATGTAGTAGCAACAAAATAAGCCAAAAATTATTCCAAAGTAACGAACGATTTATGTACAAAAATATTAATACGCAGTGATTTGGCCTTAATCAATCATTATTAGTCTCTTACACAAAACCAAACCATCAGTTCACAATGTTGTAGAATACAAGCGATATGCTATGGATCTGGTAACAGAGTCTGATTGCTTGTTGCATACTTCAAGGTTTATAGAGTATAAATAAAGCTGACACCACTTTATTGGGTCACTTGGGAAGTAGCAACATATTTTGATAACCAGTTGTCCCGATGAAGCAAAAGACAGGCATCACCTAAGTGAGATATTTTGAGGGAAAAAATACTAAATATACACTAATTAATGAGCTAACACAAAGTGGATTCCATTAACAGAATTTAAATTTTAATGGGAATAGAGTGTACATTTTCCCAATAATGAAAAATGGTCTTTTGGGCAAATAATTAACATCATTCTTGGTTTAACTGCATGAAATGGCCTCTCTGGAGGTGTCAAAATAGCCAAAATCTGTTGGCTTCAGGCCTTTGCCCTGGAGGCTACCTAAAGCGGCCCTGGGCCCCCAGAAGGGGCTGCCTAAAGCAGACCTGGACCCCAGCTACTTTGTGCTCCTCTCACTACGCTTTCTTTACCTGCTTTTTCAATAAACCTATTCTCATATGCCTGTCTTTTTTATCTTTTTCAAACTTGCAGCAAACCAAGCCAAGAACAGTTCAACATTTCCAGTTTATGGATTGGTTTGATGATGTCCCCATTGATTCGCATGAATCGTTGTTATCGCTTCTTACCATGGTAGATGAATGGCAAAAGAAGAGTGGCGCTGGACCAGTTATTGTGCACTGTGTGTAAGTAGCCTTGTTAATATAGTACCGGCTCATGAACTGGAACAATACATCTTTCACTGAGTGATGATATTCCTACCATCACACAAATTTAAGGCAGTTAATATTTGTTTTACATAACTCATTTATAAATTTGTTAACATCAAAATATTTGATAACTTCACTATCATCCAACAGTAGTTAAGTTAACTTTAAAGTCAAGTTAGCTCAAACGGTAGGGCGCTTGCTTGCGCTGCGGAAGGTCCCGAGTTCGAACCCAGATGGTGCCAAAAGTTGACAACCGTAGGCTTGATTATGCACCTTTAAATAATTTCAAAACATGTAATATATATTTTACAATATTCATGAGGTGAACAATCAAACTTACGGTTGCCATTTTGGAAAATAGAGGCTGTGGCCAGGTTGCAGCCGGCTGTGCTAAATGTGCTCCAAAGCCTTATCAGATTTTCAGAGAATTTGGACACAATGATCCATGGGTAGAAACAAACTTGTGACCACTATATGAGTAGGGTCAAAGGTCATGCAAGGGTTATTAGAGGTCATATAGGGGTTATCCTAATACTTTTATTTTTACATTTATTTGATTTGGACATAATAGTCGGTGGTAAGGGGCGCACCTGTGACTCCAATGTGACTCCTGCATGACCTTTGACCCTACTCATATAGTTGCTTCAAGCAGCCGTCAAGTTAGCTCAAACGGTAAGATGCTTGCTTGCGGTGCGGAAGATCCCGAGTTCGAACTCCGCTAGTGCCAGAAAGTTAAGTGCGCTTGAAATTCCCTTGGACAAGGAACTGACTGTTTATTGTCTCATGGAAACCTGTACAAAACTCGGGGAGCTGATCTGGGCAGCGATGGTGCGTATATGGGCTGATCAAAGTTCAGCACCCTTAGAGGTTGCCGCAAAACCTGAAATGATGCTTGGTGTGGAATGGAGCTTACTTGGGCCACAGTGGTCAGCGAACACCTGTAAAGTGTGCAGAGGCCACATGGAATTTCAAATCTGGGAGGCATAGTGCACTATAAATCCCCAGTATTTATTGGAATAATATGTCACCTACAGGTCAAATCATCGAGGTGATCTTTCAGTTGACACTATATAGCAATCTTGTGAATGCATAGTATTTTTTATGTTCATTTGACATTTACAGAGATGGCGTTGGGTGCACTGGAGTTTTCTGTGCTTTATCAACGATCCTTCACAGACTGGAGGAATCTCAAGTAGTGGATATATTTCAAGCTGTCAAATCCCTACGGATGATACGACCAAATATGGTAGAAACCAAGGTAGGTGTTTAGGTTAGCACTAAAGGTCATATAGACCTTGTTATGTAATATATCTGGAACCAGTTTTCTCCGCCATCTTGTGTCGCTCATGTTCTATCAACATTTTGGTGTTTTAATTGAGGTTTAATAATTAATGTAAGTTGTAAGGGAAAAAGTATACTTTAGGTCCCATCAAAAACTATACCCTAACCCTAACCCTAAACCCTAACCCTAACCCTAAAACTAACCCTAACCCTAATCCTACACCCTAACCCTAACCCTAACCCTAACCCTAAATTAAACCTAACCCTAACACTAACCCTAAACCCTTACCCTAAAATTATGGATGGGACCTAAAGTACACTTGGTCCGTTGTAAGTATGTTTGACTTAACAGTAATGGTTTATTCAGAGTCTGGCGATATGCAGCGTACGACATCCATCGATGCTCAGTCTTAAACAGTTGCTATTCCTTGTGCATAGTGCGTGTAAAGACTCTGCATCGATGGGCCAACAAGACTCTGAATAAACCATAAGTCAGTTAAGTTCCACCAAAATTTTTGTGTTGTAGGTTTAGTTTCGTATCATGCAATTGTTAGGACAAACATTGTGTAAAGATGGTTTCAGATTAGCTGTCGTTGCGGCACATGACCAAATATTTGCAATTTATAGTTGTACTTTAGCACGACACATTTGCATATTGCCGCAATGAATTTATTCCAATATTTTGCCGTTGCCACCATCACGACAAGGTAATCGATATGTCGGCTTGTCGTACAGCAAGGAGATGCGACAAAGTCGAGTTTGCGTACATTAAATTTTTGTCTCTCGTATGGTCGTACAACAGCACGACAGGCTAGTCTGAAACCAGCTTTAGGGTTAAAAGTTAGTTACATTAAGGGTTATGTCTTAATTTATTAGGTAAAACTCTGAATAAATATCTTGTGTGTCGGGCGTTTTCATGCTTAGGCTGATCTTATCAGTCACATGTGTACTTGGGCCATCTTGAATATTTTGTTCTTGTTATGGTAGTGCTGTTATCGATAGGCCTTTTGAGTATCGATACGTCGAGATAAACATCCGACATGTCGACAACATTATCGATATAAATCACACATATGGGCTTAATTTACCAGTAACCACTGCGGTAACAAGTGTAAGATTAACAGGAAAAACTACATGCATCATTCAAAGAAAAATAAAAAAATTGGTACGTTATGAATAAATTTGCAATTTGATTATTAAAACATTGTCAAACAATTCCTGAGTGTGTCTATCTTTGTTGCATTGAATATGGGGAGAGTAAGATCAATAGAAAAGCAGGAAAAGGCATGAATTTAGCTTTGAAAATGTGTATCTATCGTCACAGATAAAGGTTTGCATGCATTGAAAGTGCACGTCGGCTGTTTCTCTTATTTCAAGCATATAGGGTGGGGTTTTTTGCGTCGGACTTGATGTCGTTTAGTATTGATATTTCCATTTTGTACATCGACATGTCAATCGATAATCAATACTTCCGACAATCGATAATAGCACTATGTTGTGGTCATTTTCATAAGAGATTAAGAGAAGCGAACCAATAAATGAGACACAAAGGGATTTTGAAAGTCTAGGCTCATGTTTTTGATGGGAACTTTTTCCTAAGAATTAATATTTGGTGGTTATTGATTACTGGTTCTTTTTTTATTTCAGGCACAATATAGATTCCTGTACGAGGCTATCGGACATCACATCTCCACAGCAGGCCCATCAGCATTGTAACCATGGCAACTCTACAGACTTGATTTACCTTTTTTAAAGAGTGCTGTTATTGAGACTGTGTTAAGTATTCATTGCGCTCTTTCAAAGCCAAATGACTTGTTTGAAATCTCAATATATTTGACCCACCATATCGAAAGGTACCTTAGGGGTCCCAAAATGAAAATTGATTTTTTTGGTCTCATTTAAAAGATTATATTTTAAAGCTTTAAAATGACACCTCACTTTTGGTTATTGGATGTGCAAAGTTACATCCAAATTGGTAAAAGGCATCGGGCTGATTCAGAAAACTATAGTTCCGAGAAAATCCAAACTTAAAGTTTCTGTTCTGAGTAAAACTTGAATGGAGAAAGGATTTTTAAAAACATTTTTCTTATGTTTTGGATGTTGGAACCTAGTTAAAATGATGGAATACACCTCAAAGGTAACGTTCCTGATGAAATTAGAAATTCGATCTTTGACGTGATTTTTGACTATGCTCATCTTCAATGGCCCTTATCTCGTTTATTTACCATACCGACCTTAAGGTACCTTTCGATATAACAGGTCACATATATGAAATGTAGTATATTCCTGATTAATACAGACCAAAAGGAAAATATGAACTGCATTAGTGGAAATTAATACCTTTTTATACTTTGATCATCACTAAAGAGGCAGGAATTGTGAGGCCTTTTTCTGGGTGCAAAGGTAATCACTGCCACATATGCCATAGATACTGATATGCAAGTCACACATATGATGTGAGCCCAGGGGGGGGGGGGGCACTCAAGTATAATGTTGCAGGCATAGCCACAGTTTTTCAAAATACCCCCTATAGGTTGGAGGGTTCTGAAGCCAAAATATACCCTTTTTCCCCCTAATCACACCCTAAATCGGGATTTTATCAATACTGTTTGCACACTAGGGTTTGAAAAAGTACCCTATTTCTTGAAAATTGCCCCATAAATTGCTGTTTTTGATACCCTAAACGGTGTCACCTGATGCACCCTTCTGTCCTCAAAAATAACCCTAATTCACCTTTTTCTAGGTCAGGCTATGCCTGCAACATTATATTTGAGTGCCCCCCCCCCCCCAGGGGATGTAAGTTGCGTCTGCTGCAGCTATGCTGTGTTCAGCTATGCATATATGCTGTATCATATCAATTCATGATGTGAATAGGCTTGCCTTTTTAGTGGTGATCAAAGTATAATCTGAGGATGATGGAAAGATCCACCAACCGTACCCATGTTTGCCAGGAGGAGGGGGCAGGGGAGATTGTTCACTCTCATTGGTCAAAGTCACCCAAAAAGTTTACCACATTCATTATTATATAGAGAGATTTAAGAGTTATTTTGCACACCAAGGAACCTGAAGTTGATCACCAACTGACTTAAAGGTATTAGCCATGATCCACTTGGAAAAACTTACTTGAATTAGAAATACCTTAATATAATCCAAAGAAACAAATTCATATCATTTGCTCTAAAATGTTTATCAAAAAAATCATTTCGTAGGGTTCTGTCAACAGTGTTTTTATTTTCCTAAAGTAAGCTCTAGTTTCCAAGTGTACGGCTGCTGATTTTAAAGTGAATATTATTCTTTAAGAAGGTGAATTATACTTGGAAACATGACCTCTACATATAGGTAACAACAAAGAAACACTATCACTAAATTTTTACTTCCCAGGAGATTTACAAATTGATATTTTTTACTATAAATGTTCAAATTCTTCAAGAGTGGTTATGGATATTAGTTGGTAGTTGGAAGTACTTTCTCAAAATTCAATAAAATCATTGAGGAAAGTTGAACTTCATTTTTGTGATCATGTCTAATGCCTTTGAATCAATCATGAATTATCACTTTAAAAAGATTTATTTCCGTGTGAAGCAAGTGTGATAAATAGTGCTTGTTTGTTTATAACTACTTCATTGCAGAGATCCCTCCTTCCCTCATAAAGGCTCTGTCAGACATCACCGTATAGAGCAAAACGTACGCATGACGTACTTTATCCCACTATACTGTTTTATGCATTGTTGTTCGTCATGTGTTTGTTAAAAGTACGTTCAATACATTTTCCATACGGTCTGTCCGTTATGTATACATTTAATTCATTATTCATACGGTGGTGGTCCGATTAGCACACGTTCAATATGTGAAACTCTTGTCCGTTATTCGTACATTTTGCTCTATACAGTGATGTCTGACAGAGCCTTAACCTTCTGGCTAAAGGCTTGTTCAGAATACAAAGAAAATAACAAAAGGTAAAATACAGCGGACGCTATTTACATGGATACTATTTTAATGCAGTAATGGTGTATATTTCAGGGGAAAAGATGATTTTGCAACTGAATAATGGTTGAAAATATTGAGATCGATTTTGACTAAATTTTAAACCGATTTCACTATCTCCAATGAATCCTTTTTAGTCATATCTCAATATCATCTTTTTGCAACTTAGAACTCATTTTGTATGATTATTGTTCATTATTTTCTCTCACTTGCATGTTTGTACACTGATATTAATCTTTATATACCATGTCAATCTAAACTTTGTACACCGTGTATTTTATCCATTTTCAACCATATCTGATAGACTGTACATAACATAATGTTTTTAATTTATAAATTATTTTAATATTGCATGTGAGGGTATGTAGTATAATTTATAAATAACTGAGTGATAATAGAAGCTGCAAACTTTTGTTTTCATTTGTTCATTCTATAAAAATTATTATTTTCAGCCCAATTTAAAAAAAAACAAGCTTGTCCAATTTTACGGTCTGGGTAATATTTCTATCAATTACCTTTCAAAGTAGAGTGGTAATCTTACCCAATTAATTTAATTGAACGATAATATTCACTAACCATAAATAAGCTTATATTTCATGATCATGTGTTCGTTTTAGTTTAGCATTTCAAGCGCACACATCCATCCTTTGTAAATTAGTTCTCCTTGAAAAAATGTCAGTGTGGTTTTTCAATTTTCAACCAGCAAGTTGTTTTATGAAGATAATGTTGATTTCTGTGTATGGATTTCTTGTTAAATTTAGTTATTTATTTGAGGTTTTGTTATACAGGGTAACTTTTTTCAGTGTCAGAGCACTGCTTTTCTATTAACTCTCTATCCCACCGAATTATCACTCTAAAAACCTCTTTTATGAAAACTCTACGTTGTATTTTTAAATTATTTTGTAAGTTGTATTTTTAGAAATCGAATAGGCTGCTTTTCTCTATTTACTATGGCTATTGGTAAAACATGTTAGCATTTTAGTCACATCAAACTGTTCACAATACAGTGTGGTTCCACAAGTAGCATATTTATTTGAAACTCAGTTTGTACTCAATGTGACTTAACCCCCTTCTGGTTCTATACTCTGTAAATCTTAAAGTATGCAACAAGCAGCCGATTAACGCACAAAAACCAATATGACCATTCGGGGAAGTAAATTAGTCCATATTTCTCAAATCATAACAAGGTACCCAAATGAATTAATTTACAATGTTTGTCCATGTGTTATCAAAATAATTAGCCCGAAATAATACAAAAATTATGAAGAATTCATGTAAAAATATATTAATACGCAGTGATTCGGCCCTAATCAATCCTAATCAATCATTACTAGTCTCTTACACAATACAAAACCACCAGTTCACAATGGTGAAGAATACATGGGATATGCTATGGATCTTGTAACAGAGTCTGATTTCTTGTTGCATACTTCCAAGAGTTTAGGGTCCTCAATTCTACCAAATGAATAAAGGTCTTCTATATAATATAACAACAAGTGGAGATCACAACACATGGTTCATGGTATGTATTGTATCCTGAGCAAAACTCCACTGAAATTCAGTTAGTGATATCAACTCCATAAAATTCCTAATTATTCATTTTTTCAAATTTATTTTCTTCTTGATATAATAATAAAGTTGGATTATCTCTCTCATGGACAGATTAGTTTCACCATGAAAAGATCAAACTGGTAAAATCAGTGCTATAACAATTGTGAAAGAATTTTTATATCAGAGAGCACTTTAATATGTTTAGTGGTGCGAGGAATAGTCCACAATATTAAACATTTGGCATAATGTTACACCATTGTAATTTTTTCACTGTACATGGAAATTTCAGAATGAAAATGACTACAAAAGTGACAGAGTAGGTTATATCTTGACTGTTATACCATAACAAAATGAACATCAAGACTGTTATTGAAATCATTAAATTTCCTACAGATGCAAATGCATACAACGTTCAAACATATCTCCTTAGTGGTATTGAAGACTCTTCACATGAGTCGTTATGTTGCATTCTTGCACCAAGTTTTTGCAAATTCACCTGCAGATTTAAGGGGACCACTTCAAAACTCAACCGGCGGTTGACCGTCCGGAACCGCCGGTTCTGGCCGGTTGATACCCTGTTACCTCGATCATAAGAACATGTTACCTTGATCATAAGAACACATTCAAATCCAGACATGGCAAACAATTGCTGTTTTGAAAACTCTAAATGTGAAAGTATTTGCTGATCTGGTGAATAAAATATAACAAGTTAAAAAGATGACAATTGTAATTTTTCACCACATCACGATTTGAAGTGGACTTGAGGGGGTTCTTATGATCAAGATCATAGGGTATTGTTTTAAACAATAGCAACTGCCAGAACTGCCGGTTCTGGGCGGTCAACGGCCGGTTGGGTTTTGAAGAGACCCCTAAGCATTTGTCGCATTGTTTTACATTTCACATAATGAAAAGTAGTGGTCTAAAGATATGGTCACAATAGCCGTATAGCGTTCATAAGAACAATTTCAATGGGTTTTGTTGACCGCTGCTTTCGTACAAATTTCCTATGACGGCAGTATGAAAGAGTGAACTAAATAATCAGACAACAAGTTTGAGGACAGGTTGAAGTATTTCTTATGACATTTTTGCATTGTCCTGTTAATTTTCAATCAATAAAGCTCTGTGGTGAATGGCTAACGGAATAATTTACATAGTTTTTTAGCTTTGAATTATAAACTTATCTATAGAGTAAAGTATGCAGCATCTACCGATAAATGAGCCCCACTGTACAAAATCCAGTTATGTTTTTGGCAAGGCATTTACTCTTAATTGCATCATTGACCCATGCATTAGGCCTATACATGAATCATTACTAGGAATATTATAGTCCATTAAGCACCATCTAATGGCATGGGTGTGCCTCAGACATTGTAAAGTAGCAAATTGTTCATTTTAGTGTTGACAGGTTTAAGTCAGTTCTAAATTTAGATAACTCATGTTATATGGGTAATTATATGGGTAATTTTAATTAACTGTAATGTTTGAGCAAAACATTATTAGGCACTTACAAGTGCCTGATAATGTTTTGCTCACATTTGCCATTATCAGTTTGATGAGTTAGAAAATCGGCTTTTATGGTAATTGGTACGTTCAGTTTAGAGAGTTGTTTATGAATTCTGTGTATTTCAAGGAATTAAAAAGGAGGAATCAGTACTTGCTACCATATTGATTTCTCCAACGTGTAAATCCCATTTGGATGGCAGCTATCTTGGATTGTTGCTTATGGAGGTTGAGTTATTGTACTTTCGGCATTTTACGACTCTGCGTGCCTCACTTCGAGAGTCTTCGCAATGGATTAGCGGGAAAATTGGTGTACTTTGATCAGAGCAAGTCACAATACACGCTACGTGAAACGCATACATGGTTTGCGCATGAAACAAAATGCACACGCTGTATGTACAATAAATCTGCTCCATGAGCGACACAAGATGGCGGCGTATCCGCATTCCCCTACAAACGCCTTTGGGCTTTGTCCCAAGCATACTGTATTATCAAAACTCCTTTTCATACTAGAGGAACTGATTTGTTGATAACATACTCTATAAGGAACCCATATTTGACCTCTACCAACCTCCCGACCATCTTTGATCATTTACAACTTTAAAAAATTGTTGACTTGCCCTTTGTGACCGTCCCAAAGTTTGCAAAATTTAGGGTCACTTTTGTTTTGGCCTATCTCAATAGTGCTTTTGGTAAAACTATGATGATATTCGGATTGAATTTAAAACAATATTCACAGAATGTTATATATTTGCATGAAACAAACATATATTGAATAAATATACCACAAAACAATTTATATTATTGTATTCAGTTTTTGTGAACACATTTTCGGGGAAAAATAATTAAAAAAAAGATTTGACCACCCGACCATCAATTTAACCTTTCAAGGGCAAGTCAACATTTTTTGCTGGCCATATCTCAAAATTGCTTTGCTGTAGTGATACACCTTTTGATAGGCATTGACATATCTTGTATCATACCAATTTTATTTCTTGTAAAGCTATGTTGACAACTGATGTAATTATTTTCTAAGATCAATTTGCATTTAATCGCAAGAAATAGATAATTTCTGTCTGTTTTAGATAGTGTAAAGTGTAAGTGACATGGGAAGAGACTAGTTTTGTGGAGTAATTTATATATAGTGTGTAAGGGAAACTAGTATATATATATTTTTAAACCAATTTTATTAACTGAAATACTGAATACATTTTGATATGTGTATGGCATTGGTAATATGATGTACAGTGCAACCTCTTTTATCCGGACATGGTGGGACCAAACAATGGCCGGATAAGTGAAAAATTCGGATAAGAGAATTGTGTGTAAATCTGCCTAATAATATATAACTCTTTAATTGTGTAACATAGAATAATTCAATAAGAAGTGGTATAATGTGTGAATAACCTTTGTAAGCACTTTTTGATGGTAAAAATTACAAAAATGTCCTTCAAATGCATTAAATCATGATAATAGGCACTGACAAAACATGTTTTCCTTTGAAATTATTCAGCCGGATAACAGAGTAATCCGTATAAAGGAGGTTCGGATAAAAGAGGTTGCACTGTATATTGGCAACTAATAAGCAATTTTGTAATAAATGGTATATGTGATTTTTAAACTGTTTTATATGTACATTTGATTTATTGTGCCGTAAGTTCTTTGTAAAAATTGTTCCGTCATATCCATAGTTGATCATAAGTCATGAAAAACATTACCAATCTGAATATTTCTCAACACAGGATTAAATATGTTCATTTTAACACCATAAAAGTGTACATATTTTTAAAAACTCATACAACAGGGATACCAACTATATAATGATACTGTCAATATACAGGGTGTGTGAAAATTATACAGGATGTAAACTAAAAAAAAATATTGTGTTAATTTTGCTCTCTTCATAGACCTCTTATTCTACACAGCCATCAACTTAAAACAAAACAGGTATGGATTTATATTGATAAAACACAGGGCTCTCAATAAGAAAATGGAACTTTTCACTTAAAGCAATACTTACTATAAGATTTTTATCAAAATTATTTTTTGGTAAAAACAGCATAAAATGAAGGAATGTGCCCATCTGAAAGCATTTTTAAGAGTATTTTGTGAAAAAAATGTTTTGCCATTGAAAAATGGATATAAAGCACATACATGCTTTCCTATACTAAAACATGTTGAATTAAATTCGGGATCCAGAATTTAATTCAACAAATGGCCATAAAAGAAAAAGTAAGCATATTTAAGTCAAATCATTTGGGGTCTATTACTATCTACCCAAAACAAACACAGTAAGTAAGCCAAGAAAATCGAAAGTCATGGGTGACAGGGGGCGCTTCATTTTTAACTATTTATAGTATTACTTTAATATCCATACGGTGAAATATACAGGATGGTTAAAATTAAGTACCGTAAACTGGGGTGACTTTGAACGCCGGGGTGACTTTGAACACTTTGAGTTGGTCAAATTAATCAGCCATTATCTCACTTATCCTTGATATTTTTTTTTTCAAATTAATGATTGAAAAGGGGATACTATAAGTAATGTTACATTTTAGAGACACTACTGTAGGTGTTGCCAGTTGTTCGTTATAGCATTATGAATGTGTTGCCAAATTTATAGCAATTTTCATAGGTGGGAAAAATCTCATTGGTTGCCATGGTAACAATGATCCAATGAAATTAAAATTAATATGGTTGGATCAGGAATATAATAGTTTACAATAATGAATGTAAATTATTTTTTAAATGTCTTTCTTATTTTATATATTGAGAAAAAACTTTCCCGGGGTGACTTTGAACGCCTATATCTCCCATATAAACACATGCACCAGCTGGGTAACCAGCACACTTTATTGTCTCTTACAGATTTTCAAGTCTAGGACACTGTGTTTGCATTATCACCCATTTTTGTATTTTTATGATCAAAACAGTTGTATTTCTGTGGGATAATGACATTTTCTAGTTCTAGGAATATATTTATCTCACTTTATTCCAGGAAAAATGTGACCCGTTCAAAGTCACCCCATGCCGGGGTGACTTTGAACGGTATTTAAAAATATATATCTTACATAACAGCTAGTTCTATAAAAATGTAACATGAGAAAGACCATGCCCCAGGAGGTATTTTGAAAGCAAAATATCAGAAACTTTTCTATGTTGAAAATAGAAAAAATGGCAAAAGCTGAAAAAAGCGTTCAAAGTCACCCCGGTTTACGGTACATTTCAAAAGGATTTTATGCCTCCATTGGATATTTGGTGAGTTCTTAGCAATAGCTGACAATGCTTGAGATAAGTTACATTCGAATTTCTGCTTACTATAGCCATTTTGCTGCATTTGTGGTATAATGGGTGATCAAACATGCATTATCTCAATAATTAACCCATATACAACTGATGACTACGCATCAAATCTGAGTAAACAGTCCAGTAAACAGGCAATTACGCGGCCACCGTCGTCTGGATCATAGGCCATGAATTGGTCATGCACATATGTGATGACTCACACCGAAAGGGGGGACTTTGACGATGATATCAATTTTGATTTTTTCATTTCATCTGTTTACTTATTGAAATTGATCAAGGCGATTAAATTTTACAACAGAAAGTCTGCTGAAAATTCGTATTATTTTCTTTATTTTTTGCTGCCTATTTTCACCTGTATCTTGAAAAGTATTCTGTCGCAAAGTCCCCCTTTTCGGTGTGAGTCATCACAACACCGAAAAGGGGGACTTTGCGACGATCTGCAGACTGAGATATGCAGGCTTGGAAGTTGAGAAGTGGTACAATTTTCGTCTGGGGTGAATTTGAGATTTTGTGATATTGTGAATCTTCAAATATCTTCCTACCAAGCCGTTTTCTATAAAATTGCGAAAAAAGTTGATTTTATGACAATTTTTTTATGACAATTTTCTAACTCCGTGTCAATTTCCTTTTTGCAATCGGAAGAAAAAACATCCTCGAAAACAGGCCGTTTTCTCAGCTCAAATTTTCACTTCTCTGACCGACTGTCCTAGGTATATAATTAAAGATGCTATCTTGACAATGTCTGTGTCAAATTTGATGATGATTGCGTGCTCCTAAGTACGATTGCTAAGGAGATTTCAATGCGTAAATAAAAAGAAAAGTAATTCTTTATGATAATCAGAATATCTTTTTAGTTTTCTGGGGTCGATGTCCTGATCCCAACGGTTTTGAAATCTACATATGTTTATACACTAAGTAAGGGCATACAATTGAAATTTTTGAGCGTTAGATAAAAATTTTTGAATGGGAGTTGCAAAATCTGCTAATGTCACGTCCTACCGCCCCCCCCCCCCCCGCCCCCTCCACCCCTGCTATGATCAGTTACCTTAGGGCTCGGTATAGTTTATTATGTGCAGGGGGATCGGACGTGACGTCATCAGATTTTGAAACTCCCATTCAAAAAACTTGAATTTTAATTAAAGCTCAAAAATTTCATTTTATGGCTCATTCTCCGATAAACCGTGCAACTTTGGTTAGAGAAATTTTGAAATTTCGACTAATAATAATCATGAAAAACATACAAAATCATTAACTGTTATGGTTTCTTAAGAAGAAAAAGTGCATGGGAGATGTTTAAAAATACATGAATTTTAACCATTGTATTCCCTGTTCTTAAATTACGTATCTGTCAATACGTATCCGTTTGAATCTTTTTTTAATATTCATTATTGAGTAAATTAGTTTTCTTACAAACGTGATCTTTACACTAATAGTGTACCGCGTTTTGCGAGAAGGCAGCAGAATGTGCATTACGTATCTGTTGCGACGTGACAGTCACATAGGTTTTCTTTGATATCAGTACCCTTGTAAATCATTACTGTAAATATATAATTCTATATAACATATATGTTATTCAAAACTGAAGTTTACTCGATAAACCTAAACTTGAATCATCCATCAACAAATTCATTTTCACACTTTGTTATCGATTTTAGAAATTGTTACGTATCTGTTTGCAATATTGGTGACATGCTTTAAAAAGCTCTTATGCCATACATTATAAAATCCCGACTACTTGCAACTGTATTCCGTGACCGAGTGGATTGGGCATCTGCCTAGCACGCGCAAAGTCCGTGGATCGAAACCCTCATCGCTAATTTTTTGGTCTCATTTTTTTCTTCTCAAACATGACTCTTTATCAGTATCTATATTTGAAAAAAGAAAAAAAAAACATCGATAGGTGTTTTTTTTCAAATACCAAAACATATGACACCATGATCATGAGCCTATATTCAGGGCTATATTCGGCATGCGTGAGCA
>JXSR01S024814.1:141485-159709 GCA_000969725.1 Ophiothrix spiculata
TACCGTAAACCAGGGTGACTTTGAACGCCGGGGTGACTTTGAACACTTTGAGTTGGTCAAATTAATCAGCCAGTATCTCACTTATCCATGACGATATAATTTTTTTGAATTAATGATTGAAAAGGGGGTACTATAAGCAATGTGACATATATAAAAGACACTACCGTAGGTGTTGCCAGTTGTTTGTTATAGCCTTAGACATATGTTGCCAAATTTATAGTAATTTTCTTAGGTGGGAAAAATCTCAATGGTTACCATGGTAACACTGATCAAATGAAATTTTAATTAATATGGTTGTATCAGGAATGTAATAGTTTACAATAATTAACGAAAATAATTTCTGTAAATTTCTTTCTTATTCTCTATATTGAGAAAAAACGATCCTGGGGTGACTTCCATATAAATACATGCATTTAGCAGGGTAACCAGTGCCCTTGATGGTTGCTTACAGATTTTCAAGTCTGGGCGCTATGTTTGCATTTTCACCCATTTTTGAATTTTTGTGATCAAAACAATTATATTTCTGTGGGATAATGATATTTTCTAGTTCTCGGAATGTATTTATCTCACACTGTTCCTGGAAAAGGTGTCCCGTTCAAAGTCACCCCATGCCGGGGTGACTTTGAACAGTACCTTAAAATGTAAAAATATATAGTTTACATAACAGCTAGTTCTACAAAAATGTAACATGAGAAAGACCATGCCCCAGGAGGTATTTCGAAAGCAAAATATCAGAATTTTTTCTTTGTTGAAAATAAAAAATGGCAAAAACTGAAAAAAGCGTTCAAAGTCACCCCGGTTTACGGTACCCTTGACATTCAAATCTAATTAATAATTTAATGGATGTTTATTTATCGAGCAGCATATTCTAACAAGTTGCCGCAATTCAATACTTTTCCAAGTATCTAAATGTCTTCGTACATACAATCATGCACACACATAATGTCTAAAGACGAGGAGCTATGTTTACTCAAAGTTTGTGAAAGCCTTGAGTTCATTCATGTCCTATATGCATTTGTTCAACCAACACAATTTTACACGCATTTTTATAAGTGCAAGTTTTTTACTGACTCACGCGGTAGTTCTGTCTAGTAATATTTCATTCTTGTATGTTGTCAACCGTTGATTGGACAATTTGGTATGACCATGGGGCTCCTTGATTTTATAATATTCCAACTGGCAGAAATTGGTTTCAATTAGAACTTTGCCGCTAATCATTGCAAACATGCATTAAAAGCGAAACCTACTTGACTATTATACACAGTGACTTTGCCGAGCTGATCGAAGTGAATATATCATTACTTCAACAACTTGATAATTAAGAATTGGAACCTCCACTCGTTCCACCATCTACTTGCTTGCTTGATCTGCGAACTTTCGATCAAAAAAAAAAAAAAAACCAGGACTACATTGAATAGAAGTTACATAATTTAGCAACAATGTTTATTTCAAAGATCATTAAGTTGGTTGTCTTGATGGTTCTTGGAATCATCTTTCACCTACCATGCAACGTTGGAGAACTTGAAATATATCCGTTTTCTGGTTCGTACTGTTCCATTGATGATTCAGATCAAATGGATACAGCTCCATTTAATATAACTGTTGTCAGAAACCAGAATAATGAATGTAGCCTTGATATCAAGCCAGACTCATCATCGCAAATATTGATGTCCATTATTGCGGGGAACATTTTGGGAACAGATTACATTTATCTGGAGCGACTTGGAGACATCAGTACATGCTCCAATCGCTATATTGCTTTAATGGACCTGTCCAAACAGCCTTGTATGTTGAATTTGGGAAGTGAATCCGTCAAGCTGCATTTTCGCGGGAATATCAGTGTAGCGTTGAAAGATGTGAAGGCACATGAGGACCGTCCTCTTGGATGCAGTTACTATGTCAGCCATGATAAAAAGGTAGGTGCCCTTGAAGGTCAGACGACAAATTGTACAAAAGTAAAGGATTTTGGGTCAGTTCTTTATTGCAATGAAACGATTGGTCACTACGCTTACAATCATGAATTCCTAAGATGCAACATACAATGTCCAAGCCATTGTTCATGCATGCTCACAGACAGACAAGTTATATATAATTGTTCACAGGATTTAAGCAAGACAAATACCAGACTCCTGATTTTTGCTAGTGATATTTCTAGTTTAGATCTCAGTAATAATGGTATTAGAGCATTGTCACAGGAAACATTTACGTTTATCGGGAAACAAATTTGGCTTCTCGATTTGCACTCCAACTTGCTCATAACTATACCATCTAATGTCTTTTCTCACCTTGTTAACTTGGTTTATCTTGATTTGTCTTTCAATGAAATAATAATACTAAACGCAAAGCTTTTTTATAATCTGCACAAACTCATAGATCACAATCTTCATAACAATGAACAATTAACATCTTTGCACAATCTATTTTTTCTTTGGCTAAATTCCAACAAACTAACGTCAATTGATGCAGGAACATTTGATAACCTGCACAAATTGGAAGAACTAAAACTGAACAACAATGCACTGGTCACACCAGGAAAGTACCCAACTTTCCTGGTCACACTAAATGCGGGACTATTTACATCTTTGCACAATCTAATTTTTCTTTGGCTAAATTCCAACAAACTAACGTCAATTGATGCAGGAACATTTGATAACCTGCACAAATTGGAAGAACTCAAACTGAACAACAATGCACTGGTCACACTAAATGCGGGACTATTTAGACCTTTACATAATCTAAATATTCTTTGGCTATATTCCAACAAAGTAACGTGGATTGATCCAGGAACATTTGATAACCTGCATAAATTGGAAAATCTCCAATTGCATGATAATGCACTGGTCAAATTAGATGAGAGACTATTTGCATCCTTATACAATCTAATTCATCTTACGCTAAGTTCCAACGAACTAACATCAATTGATGCAGGAACATTTAATAACCTGCACAACTTGCAATACCTCTCTCTGCATGACAATACACTGGTCACACTAGACGGGAGGCTATTTGCATCCCTTTACAATATAACTAGCCTTATACTACGTTCCAACAAACTAACGACACTTGATGCAGGGATATTTAACAACCTGCACAAACTACAACTCCTCGATCTTTCTGAAAATGAACTGGTAACATTAGATGTGGGACTATTTACATCTTTGCACAATCTCTTTTACCTTTGGCTTCATTCAAATAACCTAACAACACTCGATGCAGGGATATTTGATAACCTGCACAAACTGAAATGGCTCTATCTACGTAGCAATGCACTGGGCACACTAGATGTGAAACTATTTACATCTTTGCACAATTTGCTTCACCTTATGCTAGAAGTCACCAACCTAACATCACTTAATGCAGGTGTGTTTGATAATCTGCACAAACTGCAACACCTCGAGCTGGCGGGCAATCAATTGGTCAAACTTGAATCGAGGCTTTTCACGAACCTGCACAATCTAATAGATCTTATTTTAGATTTTAACAAACTATCAACACTTGATGCGGGTATATTTAATAACCTGCATAGTTTAGAATACCTTTATTTAGGATACAATTCACTGGTCACATTAGATATGAATTTATTTGTAAACTTGCACAATCTTATTGAATTTCATCTCAATTTCAACGATCTAGCGTCACTCAATCCAGGTATGTTTGTCAACAAAAAGAATTTGAAAGAGTTGTTATTGTTCAAAAATAAACTAGAGAAATTAGATCACACAATATTCAATGCCTTGGTAAAATTGGAAAAACTTGACATTCATGAAAACAAAATCACGTGGTTAAGAGAGGGAACATTTTTCAATCTTACCAATTTAAAACAACTTTCGATCGCATTTAATCAATTAACATATTTACCATTACATCTTTTCCATGATCTAAGAAGGCTACAAAACTTAAATTTGTCTGGTAACAGACTGCAAACTCTCCCTCAAATCGGGCATATGATAGAATTAAAACAAATTGACTTGTCTGTTAATCCACTGACCAAAATCACAAATCAAATGTTTTCAGGGCTCACAAAAAATACACAATGTTATTTGGACACCCTTGAAATTTGCCAATGTTACATGAGCAATTTAAAAATGTGTTATGCTACCGTACCACCCTCCCCGTACATGACTTGCGATAGGCTGATGTCTGTGAAAGCATTGTCTGTTTTTACCTGGTTTATAGGGCTTAGTGCAATTTTAGGGAATATATTTGTGATGTGCTGGAAACGAATGAAACAAACAAAAGAAAACAGAGTGCAATATCTTTTACTTTCCAATTTGGCAATGTCTGACCTCCTTATGGGCATCTACATGATAATTATTGCATCTGCTGATGTATACTATGGGGATTATTTCCCAGTAAATGCTGAATATTGGAGATCTAGTGTTTTGTGTAGAATAGCTGGTACTTTAGCCATAGCTTCAAGTGAGGCGTCGGTTTTATTTGTAACATTTATCAGCATTGAACGATTTATTACCATAAAGTTCCCATATAGCGTTCACAGACTCCGTGTGAAATCAACTAGAGTAATAGCTTCGATAGTATGGTTATTTTCATTATCTCTCGGTTTACTAGCTTCCATTTTAGCTGGTAGAAATGCAGATTTTTATGACAACTCTCATGTTTGCATTGGTCTTCCACTGTCGCAAACAAAACAACCAAATTGGCAAACTGTTAATATAAGCTTAAGTGTGACAACATTTCGGTATCATAGTGGTGGCACAGTCGTAAAGAGTTTTACGACTTTTACGGGATACATGGATGGGAGTCCAGGTTTATATTTTTCAGTAGCTGTATTCATCGCTTTTAACATGATTTGCTTCCTGTTAATACTAGCATGCTACATTGGAATAATGAGGGCCGTAGCCAAAACGACAAAAGCAGCTTTTCGCCAAAGAGAAATGGCCGAAGAGATTCGAATGACACTGAAAGTCTCCGCTATTGTTTTGACAGACTTCTTCTGTTGGTTTCCAATTTGTCTAATGGGAATACTTGTCCAAGCTGGCTTAATTCAACTTCCAAGCTCGATATTTGCCTGGGTAGTGACATTTGTTTTACCCATCAATTCAGGCATAAATCCATTCCTGTATACTATTGTTACAGTTATCAGTGACAAGTGCTCAAAGAAGAAATCTACACCTGCCCAAATACAAATGAGAACACGAAACCAACATGTCGGTAGCACTGATGAAGCTGATGAAGCCGCACACGAAAACAGGTTGTAATGGCCACAAAATCTGAACATATTATGTCACTTAACTTGATCGTTTCAAATAAATAAAATGTGTCTCGACCCGACTTTTTTCTATATACACTGGTATATTGTTACAATGTTATTTATAAAAAACAATAATCATCATGCACAATTCTCATTCCGAACGATTTGTTGACACATTAAGTACTATAGATGGACAGGGTGATGTAAAAGCATTCTTAGTCCCCCTGGAATCGAAGTACGCCTTTTATAGACCATAACGGAATAGAGCGTGTTGCGTGTGAGTTGTTAACCTATAATACGTCACTGTACAACCCGGACAATAAGAACGGGGGACTAATATTCCCACTAGTTAACCACGTCACCTCGGTCTTATTTTTCAATTGTATATTTCCCCATGCTCAATCTTCTACTCATTAATTTCCCAAAGATGTTTTTACGGTGAGTCCTAGAGAATCTTAGAGATTTGTCAAAATGATAAAACTTTTGAAAACCTTAACATTTTGATTTTAAAGGAGAATGAAATTTTAATATTATACTTGAATTTTAAGTCTTTACAAAGTTTTGTAAATCTTGGAAATTTGAGCCCTCCAATATCTTGAAGAAAGTATGGGGATTATATGTGACATGCTCTTCTCGAATTTGGCTATGCTTCAAAATACCAATAAATATCAAAAATTAGAAATTCAAATATTAGAAATTCAAATATTAGATGTAAGTTACCTTTGCCCAGAAGCTCTCAGAAGTGTTGAATTACGTATAATGTAATTATCTGGATTCTGCTAGATGGTATGATATTATAGAATCTGTATAATTGATAACCAGTCGACACGATAGTCACCTTTTTATTTGTTGCTTTTCCACCTGTGGGCGTCTAAATTCCATCGCTGCTACTGCAGAAGTTTGTATTTTTATCCCTAAGTATTTCTATTTTATCACTATTTTATATTTTTGTTTGCAGGTTTATAACTTTGTAAAACCATGTTCATTATATTAATATATTGTACTATATTGTGTTAGCTCCACCAGACGTGTTGAATAATTATACCTATATTGTAGATCACAAATTGATAACGCAAATGGGTCTACCTATGATTCAATGCCGCTGACGTATGGTGTCCCTCCATCAATCAATCAATCAATCAATCAATCAATCAATGATGCAAGTACTTGCATAACATGCATACCCCATGAAGGAGTCTATTCGTACAGGGGACCCACGGCTTTACGTGACTGTCCGACCACGGAGCAAGTAGAGTAAAGTTTCTTGCCCAAGGAAACAAGGAGACGAAAACCGCCCGGCCCGGGGCTCGAACCCACAATCTCTGTATTACGAGACCCGTGCTCTAACCGCTCGGCCACGCTCCCCTCATGGATCATCTTAGGCCCTATTTCGTTTTTGTGCTATGCAAAACCATAGACACGCAAACGTCAGTTTCTGCTATTCTTATTTCCACAATTATACACAAAACTGAGTCCAGCAAATTTACTAAGGGCATCGAGCGCAGTTTTTTTAGAAGACCTTGTTTTCCTATTTGCTAATTTCATCTAAAAGTTTGGTTTAATAAGCTTGTGAACATGAGCGGTTTGATCTGAAGGATATCGCTTAGCTATTATCATTATATGTATATATTATTTTTTTACGATTTGAGGAGACAAACCTCGCAAATAATATATAATTCACGCTTATGATATTCAAATCTGAACGCAAAGCGTGTGTGCATGTCTTCAATATTCAAGACAAGATATGATGCATTTATCGGCCAAAACTCGAGTACCCCCGATTTGATTCCAATGCTTGTTTACAAATGGTGGCCAGTCCTTGATTTCAGCTTTAAATCTATGATGAAATAACAATTGGGGAAGCATAGCGCACTAATTGTATTTATATATTTATTTATGAATAATTTTAATTATTTAGATAATAATAACTGCGCACCATCTTTTTTGATGTCATTGTGTGAATTCTGAGGTGATTGTTTACCTCGGACCGAGGTATTTTTCTGAGGGAGCGCAGCTCCCGCAGAAATATAACAAGGTCCAAAACAATCACCGATTGAATTAATACAATGACCGAAAAACAGATGGTGCAAAGTTATTATTGTCATTAATAACCGCTCTTTTGACACTTTTAATGCCTTTTATGTAAAATTTTATGAAGAAATACATTATTAAACTTATTTCTTACATAAAGATTTACTTATCCCTATAAGATAATTTTGATCAGTCCAGGCATGACGACCAAAGCGTAATATGACGACCATAGCGTAATATGTTTAGTGCATACGCGCGCTGGATGGGTGTTTTATGAGAAAACGCATTAAGCGCTAATGACATCACATACGCGGGTCATTATAAGAAGTCATTGTTACCTGATAGTAACCGTGCAGTTGTTTACGTAAAAGTAGAAATAATCTTAATAGATTGGATCGCGTTATCACGCAGGTTATTAATCAGAAATAAATAATAAATACAATTAAAATACTTCTGTATTGCTAACTGTGACTGACATCCATTAAAATACATATGATGCATAAATATAATATAGTTTTGACGCCTCTTTGCAATGCGCATACAACCAAGTCCCGGATAACATGGATAATACTAAACGCTTCATAATATATCTAACCGAGGCATTTTTATTAGCGCTCCTATCGCCTGTTGAAATTTTTTATTTGAAATTTCACTAGATCTCTCAGCGAATCTTTGCTGCCATAGCCAAACCAAGTGAATACGTAGCAGATATTTTGTATTTTCTTATTGCACGGTCGGCAATTTGTATTTAACGCATCCGTGCTGCTCGTGTGGAATACGTTAAAATCTAGTCGGCATGCAATCGAGGCTGCGTCTAACTTCGTTTTGCAATGTCAGTATTTGACCTCGAGTTGGAGGTTCTTGTCGCAAAAGGCGGATCCGTACAATAGGCGAATACACTTCATCGCGTTTCGGGTAAATTTATACCCTCACCTGCGAATGCGCATTCCGCTGCGGCCGCGCCTTTTCCGTTGGGGTAAAAGTTAACATAAAATACAAAGGAAATAGTTGGGGCGTTTGAATTATACTGCTTTACTGTATCTCGCCATTTATGAGTCTGAGTATTGGAACATTTCAGTTTTATTTCACCTGCATATACTAAATAGATAAAATTGACACTCAAGAGACCAATTTCGTTTACAAAATTGCATATTAATGAGTTTGCATGTGATTGGTTTAAAAAATCAATTAATATTAAAATCGTTCCAATCAAGTGATTTCGTGTTACATTGTCCTTTCGTCTTATTCGCGTTGCATGCTTTATTTTATCATTTATGACACAGTTTGAATATTAACTTTTCGGAAATGAGAGGTACGTTTCAAGTGGCGTAGCAAGGATGTCTGGCATACGAGGAAAAAAAACTGACGCCTCTAAATTGGTAGAGTAAAAAATGATACATCCATTTTCCACACAGCAAATATGGATTTTTTTGGTCGATTTGTTAATTGCCGGTAAAAATTGATGACATTTTCAAATGCTCGCAAAGCAAATATGCTTAAAGCAAAACATATTGGGCAGTTTTGCTAATTTTAGCTACGCTCCGTTGTCTGCATGTACCGTTGGTCCTACTATTTTTGTGTAGTGTCAATTTATCTCCTCCTAAAACATGACACCCGTTGGCAACTTGTCCCCTGTCTCTTTGTCCCTCGCTACGCCACTGTATGTTTCATTGGTTTCATTAAATATCAAAAACAAAGAGATTCATTTCTTTTTGTTTATTTGCGCATGGTAAGACAGCAGATTTGCGAGCAATTTGCAATGTTCATGTTTCTGTCTCTTCTGACATCTTTTCTCCTTCCTTGCTCTCCGCAACAACAGCTGCTTCGGACGCATCCACTTCCTTCGGTTCTTCGTGTATCGCTTCTTTATCTTGGTTCTCATTTGGTTGTTCCACTTTTTCATCACTTTTTTCTTCTTTTTCTTGGTTTACTCCCATTGGGGGTACCTCATGCGTCGTTTCATCATCCTTTTCGGTTAATTCATTTTGTTTATCACCCTCTGGTGCTACGATAGGTTCGTCTTTATTTAAATTATCTAAAACCTCCTCCTTTGTTTCAACTATATCTTGCTTTGTTTCAAGTGAATCATTTACTACCGCTTCGTCTTTTTCTTCAATAATTCCAGATGCATTCGTACTAACAGAGTCTTTATGCATCAATGACTTATGCCCATTAAAAGTTTTCTCAATAGCCTCCATCAATGATACAGAAGGCTTGCGCTCTTCAAAGTCCTCCACATTATCAAGACTATCATTCAAGCCTACGAGAGGTTTATCACTACTTGCCGCAGGAAGATCTTCAGACTTTGCATCTACTGTATCTCCAGATGAATCAAGTTTATCTTCTGATTCATCTTCAGCAGCAGCATCTTCATCGACGGCAATCGGAGCTGACGCCCGTGGAACAGGTGTGGAAGACGTCCCTCTGTCGGGTTTCACTTCAGGCGCTGCTTTCAACTCTTCTTCAACAACAGACAAATTATCCATTGTTGTTTTCAAAGCATTAACAACTTTCCTCAAAGATTTCCACGATGTTTGCAGCTCACTTTTAGCTTCAACATCATCGACTGATGATATTGTTCCTCTGATCCCAACAGTCTTGTAAACAATTTGCTCTGTAGTCTCCGAAACAAAATCCAACATTGTGATGATATCATCCTTGGAAACATTTTCTGGGGCCTCTTCTTCTACAACTTCATCAACTTTTGTGATTTTCTGCTCTAATGATGTAGTCGTTCTCGCGGGTATCTGTGGTGGAGCAGCTTCAACATCAAGTCGTGCAGGAGATGTAGGACTTCGCGGAGTCTGTGGCTGGGCCCCAAAGATTCTGGACACTCTTGCACCTATTCCTTTTAGAAACGTGGATCGTTTCTGTCTCCGTTTTACCGCTGGAGATGGTTCTTTGGTGGTTTTACTTGCAGGAGATGCAGGTGCAGATGATGAAGCACCATTGGATGATAGATCCTTCGACGGGCTTGTCGGCTGGGAGCTATCCGGGGTTTCACTCTGCAAAAATTCACGAAAGAAAATTATAGTTAACACTACACTAAAACTACATTTGTATTGCATACCGGTATTTACTTTGACAGGTTTCTTGTTTCAAGAGGCTGATCTGAATTTTTTGGGAAAAAACGACCTGTCGGTGAAATAAATTGCCAATATTCAAAAGGTTTTTCAGATATTTTCCTAGAAATTACATATATATAAAATTACTGTCAGAACAAAAACCGTTGAGGGTGATTAGCTTTAGAGTACTAAACTTCACCAAAACTAGGCACTTTAATAATTTTAATTTCCATTTAATCGCCTTTTAATGTACATTCCCATTGCCTTTTCATCGGTAACAGAACATTAGATTCAACCCTCGTCTTTTTATATCTAAAAAGCGGGATTTAACACTTTTAATGTTATTTTCGGATAAAGTTTTTCATTTTCTAGTTTAGATTGCACTGCATGCACTGAGTTTAGTTATAATTTAATAGTTTGTACAGTTACAATTTGCTCTCTCGGATTATAACCTGAGCCATGATATGCAGTTCCAGAATGGATTTAGCAATATATTCAATACATTATCACATCCTATTCATACACATTACAATAGTACATGATATGTTCCGCCTACTTTGTAACCTGTTCCCATTTATCATATAATCTGTTTGCTTATACATGTATACAATAATCTCTTCCCATGGACAAATTATAATCTGAAGGAAAATATTATAATGAGATAACCTGTTGCCTTTGGAACAGATATGAAAAAACTATTCTTAATCAGGACTGTGTGCCTTTTGGAGCTTCAGTATAAGGCTCATTCTCAGATAAAGCGTGCAACTTTGCCGTTTTGGTGTCGCTCATGTTCGTGTTACTAGTTTAGCGTTGTTAAGCCTATTACAAATAATTTGAGTGATCTAGTTAATACATTAAAGTCACATTAGTAACATGTGTGAAGCTAAACATTTTAGCATGCCAGGAAAGTAGATAACGATTAATCTGAAAATGCAAAATCGTTACTTTTCCCCATGTCGCCAGCCATACTTTTTACGTTTTATGTGGCCCCGTTCCTAAAATATTCGGGCATTTCAAACGCAATGCATATTTTTTAATAGCCCGTAATAGGTATTAGTAATGACATATAAAGTTTAATTATATTAAGTATTTAATATGACATAATAGCTTTTTAAATCATGTCGCCAATATTGCAAACAGATACGAACCAAATTCTAAAATCGATAACAAAGTGTGAAAATCAATATGTTGATGGATGATTCCGCATTAGATTTATCAAGTAAACTTCAGTCTTGAATAACATATATGTTATATAGAATTATATATTTACAGTAATGATTTACAAGGATATTAATATCAAAAAACCCCTATGTGACTGTCACGTCGCAACAGATACGAACCACACATTTTGTCGCCTTTTTGCAAAACGCGGTACACTATGAGCGAAATAATACACCACAGTGTAGTATGTGTAGAGCTTCTAATTTAGTGTAAAGATCAAGTTTGTAAGAAAACTAATTTTCTCAATAATGAATATTTAAAAAAAGATTCCAACAGATACGAACCAACAGATACGAACATTAGGTATAGGGAATACAATGGTTAAAAATCAAGTATTTTTAAAACATATCCCATGCACTTTTTCTTCTTCAGAAGCCATAAGAGTTTATGATTTTGTATGTTTTTCTTGAGTTGTTAGTAGTCGAAATTTCAACATTTCTCTAACCAAAGTTGCACGGTTTATCGGAGAATGAGCCATAAGGCATAACTTATGAGTGCATAATGTATTTAACCTACCCTGGAGTCTTCTGGAATTCCATTTAGAGCATTCTCCTGAAAACAAAAAAGACAAGGTTGTATTTCATTGGTCAAAACAAATAATATAGCGCTATTGATTAGGCTAGATAGTCGTTGAAGCTCTGAAGGCGCATTTAATTATCTCGATGTAATTTGAACCTCACCCCTTTACCCCGAGTATATATGAAACTTTATTTTGATTAACAGACCAGTGTGTGTAAGCTATGGTGATTTATCGTACTGGATTCGTTATATCTTACACTCTCCCACAAAGTTATCATGTCTTTTAGCCACCATTTGTTTTTTGGAGGAAAAATTTTCGTTTTGGTCGACCCTAAACTAATATTTAGGGTAAAATGTTTGTTTTCCATTTATCACGCCTACACAAAAAAAAAACGTAGCCAGGGGTGCGGGGGTGCGGTGGGGGCGTCGCACCCCCAGCAAATTTGACAATGTACAAAAAAAGGTCCACAGAAAGTCCTTAAATGTCCACCAAAAGAACACCCAAAGCACCAAAATACGTAAATACTGCACAAAATGCTTGCAAAAGTGCTAAGAAACTTCTTCTTTTTTTTTCTTGTCACTTTTTCAAAACAACTAAAATTAGTTTAGGGTCGACCAAAACGAAAATTTTTCCTCCAAAAGGTCCACTTTTTGAAAATCCGAACCCCTCTTGAAAAAATCCTGGCTACGGGCCTGTATAAAAACATCAGTTTTATATAAAAATATGACAGAACTGACCATGTCCCTAAACATGTATTGCCTCTCTCAGTCAACAACTGTTTTTGAGCCAAATAATGTCTGCTTGAACTATAACGGGCCTAGCTGTATGGGCTGGGCTGGCTATGGTAAATTCCACAAACCTAAAATACTGACTCAATAAAAACCACTCAGTGGCGTAGCTAGGCCTAGGGGTGGGCAAGGTGGGCAATTTTGAAGACCTGGGAGAAAAATAAAGGGGGCAGGAATTGCCCTTTCCCCATAAATTTACGACAATTAGAACTGAAAATCGCTAAAAATTAGGTTGAAAACTTCATAAAGCACAATATTTGGCGGTTTTTCTTGAAAAACCCAACCGAGTCGGCCCCTTGGAACCCCTGTAAAGTCGCTCAATAAAATCAATTGGAGAAATCTTGGGTGGTTTGCCCACCCTTGGAGAAAGGTCTGGCTACGCCACTGAAACCACTGATCTAGAAATTGGCGCGCCTCTTGTAACCAACATAGCCGAGCCTGATAGGGTGACCTTGCGTAGTAAACAAATGTTATATAATAATATATAGGTGACATGAACTTCAAGTAAGCCAGAATTTCAATTAGTACAGAAGTTTGTTTAAATATCAAGTTCACTAATGACACGACACTTATTGCACTTTAATAGATCATTTATTATTATATTTCTTCTGAATTGAAGTTTTCTTATTATAATGTTTATCCAAAGCATCTATAAGTTTTCGTTTGTAATTAATAATTTGGTAATTAAAATACACTATATTTTTTTCCTAAATGGAATTGTTTAACAACTTAGCCTTATCTTGGTAGGGTTAGTCTTTTAAATGATCAGATCAAGTTATAGACCAAAGCTGGACTAAAGTTATACAACGTTTGGATTTCATCCAGACAGGAGTTTGGGAGTAGTTGACCTTATCTGATAAATGTTATGTAATAATTGGTCTGACTTGGAAACCCCTGCCTTGAGGTTAAGTGATATCTGACCTCATCAGGAACAAAAACATTGATGGTTACTAATTATAAATTTATGATAACAAGCTCTTGTCTGGAGACTGTTTGGGTCAAACAAAAGTTGCTTGTTATATAATTCCCTTGCGGTTATTCGATAAGTAAGTTATAGAATTTGCCCTGTTATCACTTATGGCACAAAGCACGTACACTTAACCATTGTTGACAGCAGCAATGATTAGACAAAAGATCTTTGCTTTGTATGTGGGTAAAGCACCAAGTTTTTAGATAACTACGGTATAGAGGGGAGCGTGGCCGAGCGGTTAGAGCACGGGTCTCGTAATACAGAGATTGTGGGTTCGAGGCCGGGCGGTTTTCGTCTCCTTGTTTCCTTGGGCAAGAAACTTTACTCGACTTGCTCCGTGGTCGGACAGTCACGTAAAGCCGTGGGTCCCCTGTGCGAATGCTCCTTCATGGGGCGTTGCATACAGTGTATATACCTAATGAGTCTATAAAAATGGTTTGGTGTTTAAGTTTTCTCTCAGTGAAAACTTTTTTTCTCATTTAATCAACTCCCATGCCAGACAGTTATATGTGCACATGTTTAAAAAGCTGTATTCTGCCTTTACTTATGAAAGATTATTAACCAGGGTAGGACGTGACGTCATCAGATTATGAAACTCCCATTCAAAAAACTAGGATTTTAACTAAAGCTCGAAAATTTTATGCCCTTACTTAGTGTATAAATATACGCAGATTTCAGAACGGTTGGGATCGGGATATCGACCCAATTATTTTAAAGAGCTACTTTTCTTTCTATTTACGCATTGAAATATACGGGCGATACCACGGATGAATACCCCATCAAATCTGAGTAAACCCTCAGGTAAACAGGCAATTTATTGCGCGTCCTCCATCGTCTGTTATTAACCGTCCTCTCAGTGCATGACCCTACCAAGGAAAAAGGAAGTAGATTACACGCTATCTCAAATGTCCTTACTGCGTTCTATACTTATGGTACTTACCGATCTGTGTTTTTTGGCAGGTAGGCGTCGGCCGTGGAACCTTGGTCTATCCTTCGCTAAATGTTGCAATGATGTTGTTTGGACGATAATTGCATCGAACTTTGAACAAGAAAAAGGAAATAAACATTGTTCAGTAACAAAACGAAATTTAAAAATATTTCTACTGACTGATGTTTTGTTTGGTGTTTGATACTTTATTTTGAACTATGACACCCTTTCTGAAGAAACTACGACACTTTCTTACGTAGAATGTTTTTTTTTATCACCGCGACACTATACATGTATGTAAGTAAACGAGTCTATATGTGAGATCTGTTTTTCCATTGTTTCAGCTTAAAACCTTTTTTTTACAATATTTGGCCATGGGTGGGGGTCTCTGAACCGAAAGCGCTCATATATTGCGTTAGCAAAGTATACAGCAACAGGACCCTGTGTATTTTCTTTGCCAAAAGGTGTCAGTTCTAATGGAGCCCAGGCAAGCCCGTAGCCAGGGCTTGCCTCCGCCACCCCCCCCCCCCCCTCCCCCATTTGACAATGTACAAAAAAGGTACACAAAACGAACCCCCAAAGCATCAAAATACCTGCTGAAAAGTCGTCTTTTGGTAAAACACTACACATAACGTTTGTGAAACTACTCAAAACCTTCATTGAGCACAACATCAATCATATTCATTTACTTATTTCTGGTTTGCTGCACAATAATTTGAGAGTTGTCCGAGAGTTAGTTCCTTATAACCAATTTTCATTTGTTTGACATAGTAATAAAATAAAGCCGCGCCAGGGCTAACACGGTGTGTAGTCTATTCTGTGAAGTAGTTGCGTACATGGCTAATTTTCAGTAGTTTAGTGTAACCAGGGACGGTTAAGGTAAACCGTTAAACTAAAGCATGCGTGTTTCGATGCCTTACCTCAGGACAACTGACTGCTTTCTGTACTTTTTTGCCAGATATGACGTCATTTATTGCATCCATCCATCGTTGTTGTTGGTCATCGTCTTCGCAAGTAAAATACCACTAAAAGATGATAATGATACAAAATTATATAAAAGGAGAACATATAAAACTGGTTAGTGATTGCTCACCTTATGCATAAAGTTACGGTTTAAAGGCTTCTTAATACAAAACAATTGATTCTTCCGAGTTCGCAGACGACCATTCATTTACCAGGCATCATTGTTGACCATCTTTTGATGAATATGGCACGGCCGACGTTATTTAAGCACAAAAACTCGTGTAGTCTATTTACGGATTGAGGTATCTTTAGATTGGTCTTAATAAAGGACACTACCTGTCCCTGTCAACCTTTTGGTCAAAAGTATACGTGTTTGACCGCTCAATTCTAAAACATATCCAATTGGTATTGAAACTCGAGCAGAGGTTTTAAAATACGCATTTGCTGGTTTCATTTTTCCTAAAAACAAAAAAACCTACAAATGTGACCGTCATATCGAAAGGTACCTTAAGGGTCCGAAAATCAAAATTGATTTTTTGATCTCATCTAAAAGCCGAGATTTTAAGCTTTCAAATGACACCTTACTTTTGGTTATTTCGGTTGCAAAGTTACATCCAAATTGGCAAAAGGCATCGGGCTGATTCGGAAAACTATAATTCTGAGAAAAACGACTTTAAAGTTTTTTTACTAATTTTACTAAGTAAAAGGGTAAAAAATTAATGGAGAGAGGGTTTTTATCTTGGTTTTAACACATTGTTCTTATGTTTGGACGTTGGAACCTGAATAATGATAGAATACACTTCAAAAGTAACATTTTTGATGAAATTAGAAATTCGACATTGGACGTGATTTTTAACTATGCTCAGCTTCAATGGCCCGTATCTCGTAATTTACTATGCCGACCTTAAGGTACCTTTCGATATGACGGGTCACAAGTGTGCATCTCAAAAAACAGTAGGAATTAGCATACTTGTTCCTGATTTTCGTCGTCAATTGGTTCCAAAACAAATCCATGCTTCTTCTTTGCCTTCTTGTCACTATATGCACCACATGTATTGAACACCTCAGCAAGTCTTAACTCTGCCGTGTCACCTGGGATGCTTTCCTGTGAAAATCAGAATATAAGCTAGTCATGAAATCGTTAAATATCATTCTTAACCAAAAATGTTTTGTTACTTTACGTTTAAACGTATGCCCTGATTTTATAGGAAAAAAAGGTAGGAAATGAGCATTCACTTGACCAATTAAAAACGTTTCCCATATCCCAAAAAGCAATTTGACTTGTTTGCCAACATATCTTACATCATCTGGCAGGTCAATATTAAAATCACCCACGATATAAACAGATTTAATTTCAACATACAGTTACTTCGAACGTATGCTACGCCATTGCATAGCTCAATATTGAAATCTCCCATGATATAAACTCACTAGACAACTTGCGCACTATCCCGAAATGCAATCTGATTTGACTTCAACATAATTGGACTTTGACGTATGCTGCATCAAAGAGTAGTTCAATAATACTCTCCGATAATGTGGACTCATTAGACAACTTGTATATATCCCAAGATGCAATCTGATTTTGATTCCCAACATACAGGTACATTTTACGTATGCAACGTCACCGAATAGATAAATATTAAAGTCTCCTATAAAATTGACTCATTAGACAACTTCTATATATCCCAAAATGCAATCTGATTTAGTTCCAACATAAAGATCCTTAAACGTGTGATGCGTTATTGCATATGTCAATATTGAAATCTCTCATAATATAGACTCAAACAACTTGCATGTATACCCCGAATTGCAATTTGATTTGGTTCCAACATACAGGTAGTTTGAACGTATGCTGCGTCATTGCATAAGGTCAATATTAAATTCATACAGGTACTTCAAATGTATGCTGTGTAATTTAGCAGGTTAATTTTGAAATCTCCCATAACATACACTTACAGACAACTTGTGCATATCCCAAAATGCAATCGTATTTCGTTCCAACATAGATGGACTTTGAACGTATGCTATGTCATTGCATTGGTTATTATTGAAGTCTCCCATAATGGGTGATTCCAAAGTAACGTTTGTGACCGAAAAATGGGAAAATTTCACTTTTAAATGGCCACAGAACCTAGCATAAACATTATATCAACGAGTTTGTTGTTGATAATGGTGCTCACTGGTGGGATCAAGACATGTAGGTGTTTAAATTTTAAAATAATTGCCAAGATACTGAATAAAGTCCAGGTAACGTTCGGTATCGTTTGTGACCGCGCACGGAAATGTTTTTTGCTCCAAATGACTTCAAAGTAAAAATTCTCTGGCATGTTAACGACTTTTATAATGCGCTTTTAACAGATGATGGGTAACATATTAACAAATAGTTCATAAAAGTGGTAGGAAATTCTATCGTCAGGATTAATTTTAATGCAATGTTTTGTTTGGTAACGTCTGGTAACGTTTGTGACATTTTGGTGTAACTTTTTGGTAACGTTTGTGACATTTTTGAATTAAAACGTGTGC